>JAIPRN010000399.1:0-88456 GCA_025469175.1 Geopemphigus sp. TES_GeoC_2020 | reverse complement strand
TATTTAATAATAAAATAATATTCCTGATAGAATTTATTCATTTTAAAAACGGAATAATATAAATTAGATATATGAAAGTACAACTAGTATAGATGGGTATTGTCATATAATATCTACAGATTTTAAAAGTATTTGAATAGAATTATTTAAAATACGAGTAGTTTAAATATAATTTGTTATTATTAAATATTTTAACTATTAAATACACATTATTTAGAAGCAATATTATTATTACTTACATACTATAAAGTAATATAAGCTCACATTAAAGTGGATTTTACTAATTATTCTTTACATAGTAATAAATATATACATCAAGTTATTATAAATGTAAGTATAAATTTAATATGTATTGCTTATGACCAATAACTTTAATCATGATGAATATTGGTTGGATACAAATTTAATTTTTATACTCAATGGCAACTTTAAATTTTAATATTTGAGTAGTATTTTCAATACATTTTTTGAAAACTATTTAAGAAATAGTTTAAATACTTTTAAATAATTTTTTATACAATACTAATTTTTTTAATCAGAAGTTTATAAGACTGAAGAAGTAATATATTGGTTAAGCTAACTTTTTTGTATACATAGAATATAACAATTAAAATAATATAATTATTTGTTATATAAATCAATAATTTATATTGATATTAACATACATATTTTTAAAAAAACAAGAATTTAATTTGGTTTATTTTAAATCAAAATTGAATAGTTGGCGTTTTGATTAAAAGAAAATATATTGAAATATTTATATTAAAACTGATTAAATATTTTGAACAGGTAAACATATATTATCTTAAAAATGTTTGATCTTACATTAAAATAGAAGTATTTCGGTTTAAATTTCAAGTATCCAGCATAACTTTGTTGGTGTGTAGGTTTTGGCCATACTTGACCATTTGTGGTTTTACTATGTAGATCGACATTTTCATTGAAGCACAATGGTATATGAATTAATAAAGTAACTAAACAAACAACGTGTATATTACGCGTTAAGTTATTATAATACATTTTAAGAATATTACAAAAGTTGATATTTATATATTCAAAACGGATTTACTGACATTAGATAATATGGATGTTATTAAATTTGTTATAAATTACTAACAGGATGTGATTATTACTACTAATAAATAGACCTTATAATAATTGATAGTATTCGTTGTAGTAACTATTACTAATAATGCGTAATATATTTTATTTCATAAGAGATAATTAATAAATATTAATATTGCGACGGTAAGTAAACCGTTCATTGTTTTTATTTCTGTATAATAATAAGTCTAATTAATTAAAAAAAAACAGTTCGTTAATTCATATTTTTAATTTACAAGGCTTTATATTTACTGAAGTCGTATAATATAAAGATTATAGCACTGATATTACGGTATGGATAAAAATTATAAAAAGTAATATATCTAATTTGTTAGATTGTTAATTATTTTTCGATCATATATATATAACATTAAATATGATAAATAACAAATAAGTACTGTATGAACAGATTCAAAATTCTACACTAATTTTATGTTTTACCGTTTTTTATCAAAAATAATATATTATATGAAACATGATTTTAAGGTAGAATTTAATACTTATTATAATGTGTCATTAGTTTTTTAACATATTTAACATGTAACCTAAAAGCAATTTAAATTTAAAAAAATGACAATTCAAAAAAATTAAAACATTATTGTTATACTCGTACAATAGTTCTACAAAAAACAACCATTGATATTTTATTTTTTAAACATCTGTATATACATATATGTACCAACACCAAATAAATTAAAGTAAATTATATTATATAACATTTTCTACAATTCATGGTCCAAAAAAAATATATATTTATAATTAAAAATAATAACCGTCGCTATAAATACATTTTAAAATTATGAATTATAAACAAATAACTAAAGTATGACATAAAAAAAGTGAAATAGAAAAATTATGCATAATATTTCTTTTACTTAATGCCATATTTAATTTTATAACTTGTACAACTTATTTAATAAATAAAAAAAAACAAAATTGTAGAATATCACTAATTTTAATGTAATACTAAATATTGAAAGTGTTATTTTTTGGAATATTTAGATCATTTGTTGTACACTACAATACACATTAATGAAATTAATTTAATCGATTCAAAGCTGAAATTTATTATTATTATAACATACATATTCGGTCTTCACCTTGACATTATTAATCGATTAACATATCAATTTGGTATATAACAGTCGAAGTAGTATACAAATAATAAGCAAATTATTTAATGTATTAGCTGTACAGTCGTATCAAGATTTTTTTTATAATAACATTTTATTATGATGTTTATTTAACTTGATAATATTAAAATAAATGGCGCTATTTAAATTTAAAGTGTCTTTCACTTATATTCTTATTAATTGTGTTTTTAATGTAAGCACAACTTGTAATATTATATCTTGATTATTTATATATATATAATAATCAACGTAATATTAAAAAACTGACAATCATACATAAAGGCCACTAAATGAATATATTTATAGTTGTGTTATACATAAATGCTTACTCTCAATAACATTGTTGGTCAAACAGCAAAACAGTTATCTATATGAAAACTAATATTAGTTTTAAGAAGACCGTAACTCGTTTAATTTTCTTTTCGTGTATTCTTCGAGTTGTGAATAATCAACCAATGTGTTTTGTATAAGTTCCTTGAGCACGTGTGGCCATTCTTGTTCCAATAAAAGTAGTTTGGCCATTGCTAAACAAGTAGTGTTTATCAACGAATTGAAATGAACAAGTCCTTTGTGCCTCCAAATGCATTCATCCTAGAAATGCACAACTTTTGTTATCCTGCGCGCACTTATTAAATATATTGAAATTTAATTACTTGAGCATTTCCATTTTTACGCCATTGCAACGCTTCTTTGCACACAACATTCCGTAAAGCTGGATCTGAAGACTTTAACCACTTGCACGCACTTTCTTCAGCACTATAATCCAGTTGTAATTTATTGAGCAATGGTGTTAACAATGATTCAGGCAATGAATATAAAACCAAATTGTTTAAACCCTTGAAAATGTCTGACGATTCGGTTATTTGAGCTTCGTCCACCTGATTCAAATACATTATAATATATATTATTATTTATATATTATCGTCTAATAATGCGACATACTTCTTTGTCATTCACAAATTTTAACCCCCAATGAGACAACCTATAAATTGCGTAAGAGTGCCATTCTTTTCGCGTGATAGGGTTTCCATCTTCGTGTATAAACAAAGAAACCAATCCTTGTAAATCAGCTAGAGCGTTCAATTGTCCAAGACAATAAATATTAGTATCACGAAAAAAATAGTTTTCTGCATTTGGAAAACGATTTTTGATTTTTGAAAACACTGGCACCAGCGAATTAAAACCAACATAATTAAATTTAATCGTTGAAACGTCATTTGATTTTGTCTGATTCCAAGGCTTGTCTATATATCGTAAACTACCTTGACCATATACATTCAAGAATTTGCCTGTTATTTCCACTAAATAATCACCACCTGTAAATCATTCATAAAATAATTGTTACACACACAAACATGGTCCTAAAATAAAATTTACATATTTCGTGGACGATGTATAAAAGGTCTTTTCAAAATATATTCTACTAATTCTATTTTATAGATAGACTGAATAATATGAAATAAAGAATAAAATAGTAAAATTTAAGTAAATATTAATAGAAACATAATTCGTTTGTTTAGCATTATTTCCAAATATAGATGACAGAATAATGTATAAAATGTACATGGTTCAAACCTTGCTCTTTATTTTTTTCTTTCAAATTGGAATTATTGCCTTTTGGTTTTGGCCTGGATGTTGCTGGCCTAAAATTATTTTCTTGCTGGACACTTATTATAGGCGCCGACATTCTGGGAGTGGCACTTTTTATTGGTCGATTATTACTAGCTGGTTCTTTTGAGGGTTTTGCTTCAGAGGATGATTCACTACTGCTGCTGGTCTCATCACTACTTGAAGCGTCCAAATTACCTAAACTCGAAACACTCCTTTTGCTTTGTACACTTTGGTCAGATGGATACATTTCCAAACTACTGCTATCGTTGTGTCTAAATTCAGATTTTCTTTTCGAGGTTGGGCTTTGGTTGAGGTACTGATTCAGTATTGGCGGTAATCTAGTTACAGGCACTGTTTCACTCTTTTCTGTTATTGAACGGTGACAAAGCTTCTTTTCTACAAATGTTCGATTCTTATATAAAAAGTACATTTTCTTTTTTCGTTGATCCGCAGTCACTGTTTCCTGATTGTCTTCTAATGATTTTTTGCACAGTGCAGAATCACTTTTTGTACCTATAAAATCATATAAAATAATATTTAATACTACGAAAAATAAAACACATTTTAAATCCTAACGTAATACTTTAATTATTGAATAAATATTTTGTGTTTTAACGTATTAAACATATAGTATTAAAAATACGAATTTATTATTATTTAATTATACAAACTTATCGATATTATAAAATTAAAAATCTTTATGGATTGATAATTTTATAATAATAATTAAAGGTTCTTGATTTTTTTTTATCATATTTATTAAGTTTGTTAAATAACCTAGTTGCGAAACTATTAAAATGAATTGTATAATGTACGTACCATCTCGTACTAAGTTTTTTTTAATATATATGTTAATTAAAGTCTTAAATATAATAATTTGCAAAAACTAACAAATTGGTTAATATTAAGTTTATACAATATTTTGTGTGTGTGTTGAAAACATTAATTCCAAGATAATATTCGATATTTAACAGGGTCATTAATTGTACGTAAGATATTAACGTTCGTTATTTACTATATTAATTTTTCATAATAATCTAGATTCTGTAATAAAAGAGAATATTAATATTTTAAACTGAAGTTAAATGTTTACTTTATTGATACTGAAACATGTAGTTGAATATTATTTTTTTATAAAAATGTTAAAATTAAAGGAATAGGTAATAATTATATACCGTCTTCTGTTTCTGTTGAACTTCTTAGATCCTTTAAGGAAGATGCTAAGTTGGGGTATATGCATTGTTGAGAACGCATTTGTTCCCAGTTGGATTTAGCATTATATATGATATTCTCACGACCCTTTCCGTGTTCCAATATAGAACTAGCAGCTACACATTTCAGACTTTCTCTAGTTTCTTTCCAAATCATAGCCATACGTCTCATCTGTTCAGTCACCTGAATACGGTTAAGTGCTTGAAGTTGTAAAAGATGTGACACCAAGAACGGTACACATTCTTCAACAGCTGACACTGGATTATTATCGATAGCCAATTCTTGGAGTTTATTTAAATGCACCAAACTCGGCATATCGTCAATACTAAAGGAAATTCACTTGATTAAATAAATGCAAAAATTCTAATAGATTTTTGAAGTAACCGAAAATTACGTATTTATTTCGTTATTACTGAGAAAAAGTTTTGTCAATTGTTGAGTTTCTGAGAATCCTAAAAGACATTTCAAACGATTTCTACGAAGATTGAGTTCTCGTAACGACCTCAAGCCAGTAAGGTCTAATGAACCTAATATTTTAATTTGATTTCCAGCCAAATTCAAAACTTTCAGTTCACCTTGACTTTGCAGTCCACCTACTTGAGTTAATTGGTTGCCATGCAAGTCAAGAACTTCTAATCGATGTAACGCTTTTAAACCATCAATTCGTTTAATTCTATAATGAAAATGAAATACAATTTGTATAGTACATTTTTTAATAACTGATAAAATATTAAACATTTAATATTGAAAAAAATACCTATTTTTTCCAAGTAAAAGTACACGTAGATTGTTTAAACTTTCTAGACCTGTAATTCTCTCTAATTGGTTTCCATATATATCTAAAAACACCAATCTAGATAAACCAGCCCCAGAAATACCATCTAACTTTGTTAATAAGTTGTGTTGCATTGATAGAAGTCGAAGTCGAGCTTCACCCGTGATTACAGGAACACTCATTAAACCTCGTCTTAAGTAAAAAAAAAATACATTTATATATATATAAACAATTTAATTTCGCAAAATAAAAATAATATAATTACAAAATTACCTATCTAAACTCATTCTTTCTGGATTACGACTCTTAACACTTTGAGTTCTGGTTGCTTGAATTTTTCCATCTGATAATGTTTGCAACGACACCAGGTTTGTATTATTCATGTTTTCATTTAAACGATTATTACTGTTGCTTTTAAAATATAAAAAAAAAACAATTTATTAACCTAATCCTTTTTCGTTTTATGCATACGTAAGTATTATTACTTAATTACAGATGATCGTTTCTGATGAAGTCGAGGCTGCAAAGCTGCTGGCAGTAATGGAATATTAGTGCATGTTTCTCTATGGTGAGGATTAAAACTGTCAAAGGTGAACTCTGTGTTTATTCCGTGTACGGTGAAGTCAGAGTTTTCGTGCTTAAAACATTAAATACTACTAATTTAACTATTTGAAACTATTTGTAAGGAATAGGTATATAAAACATACATATAAATCACGTTAGTCTGTATTATTATGTATTATATATATATATATTAAATTATGTAATATATTAATAATAATAATAATAATAATAATAATATAATAATAATAAAAATAATACGGCGATACTTACATTTGAAATGCTGTTGTTCGGCGACATAAAATCAGCCATTTGTGTATTTGTCGTCATAGCAAAGTGGCGTGTGTGTAGTCATTTCGATTTATATAAAAGGGTTGTAGCATGGTACCATGTCATGACTGCGGTACCAGACCCCTTCTACTGTCTTGTAGCTAAACTTGGTCGATTTGTATTTTACTTGCAACAAAGACTGGCGACGTCACTACTTTGCCAAAAATCACGTTATTTATCGTATAAAAAATATACATACGACATATATATATAGAAAGATAGATGGTTATTTTCAAAAAGTTAAATTTATAAACACGTCACAAAAAATATATACAACTTCTATAGGCGGCAAGGAGGGGAACAGAAGTGGTACATTTTAAATCAATATTTAAATTAAAACCGCGTATACTATAAACAATATTATATACCTAATTTCGAATTACACAAGCACATTTAAGTACAACCTTTGGAAAATCAATATTTTTACTATATCTATTTATATATTGATTAATAGAAATTTGTACAATTCATCAACAAAATATAATTTAATACGTACTAATGGTTAAAGACTAACGGCTTAAAATTAATCGTTAATTATAATATCGAATATCTATTTATATGTTTATAATCGACGATAATAGTATTCACATTATAGTATCATTAAACTGTACACTATAATCATAGACTTCAATTAAGATATTGATGTCCATGATTAAGTATACAAATTAAATATTTTATATAAAAACCCAAAGAAATACTGATTTCTCTATAATTGAAAATATGAAGGACAAAAGCAAATTACATTAAATGTTCGACGAGAAAAAGAATCTAATTTTCCGTTATCTATAGCCAACCGATATTCAATATAAAAAATTCCTAATTTATAATTGTATATATTATATATTATATTAAAAACCAGAAAAATTATATTGCCATATATTTTTTTAACGAATATGTCTTTTTAATAATAATACAATTTTAACGATTTAAATTTATTCGGATAATTTATGGATTTTAATAAAAGTTGATGCCAGAAATATATATTGCTTTTTTCTTGAAATATAAACGAGGAAATTGAAAAAATAATAAATACGTTTCCGATTTCAATTTATAAATATGCTATGGGGACGTAAACCTTAATTTACTTATTTCTTAATGAAAAATTAGAATATCCACTGAAACCATGTATATGTGTATTATACAACTACTTATTTTTTCTTCGTTTTAAAATTTCAAATAACTAACACAATTGTTAAAATACTTAAATTAAAAAAATAAAGACTAAAAATATCGTTAATTAAATGTTTTATTCTTCTCCAAAAGTATACTAAATCCCCGCAACTATAGTTATATACTCGACAGTATGTATGAAATAAAAATATATGAACAATATTTTTGCCCGTACCATCTATATATTGTAGCTATCCATTCAACTACGCACGTAGTAAACGGTTTTCAAAGTTTCATACTATACATAATTAGAAATAAAAATAACAAGTTAAATAGTAAAAGTACCTATTACCATAAGTAGTATTTATATTAGATTTTATAAGGCCAAAATGTTTACCTCTTTACATTTTATTATAGGCGTCTGATTCAATATTTATACGTATAATATTAATTGTTATATCGTTCTTAATAAATTTGTATATCCGCAACGCGTTATACTATTTATACTATTCTATGGTTATCTAGGAAACATTTTTAAACTCAACGTATCGTCTATTTTATTATTGCAGACAATGGGTACGTAATTGTTAGACAAATTTATAAACGCTTACCCGCGTATAATAATAATAGTTCCGATATTATATAAAGAATGTCTTTCCCATATTGTTCTAATCAAATATTTCGTTTTAGAAATCGTTGACACAATTTTAATTGTTATAATAGTTATATAAAAGTTATAATTGTTATAAATAATTAATACAATAAACGTAAGCGCCGTTCAGATTTACTGTAGGTATTAATATAATATACCGAGCATCTTTAAATTCGATTTATTACGAAATCGTATATAATATAATAATTATATATTACGTTCCGTTAATTAACTATATAATTAAAATCTAAGACTTATAATATAATGTCTAATGTTGGAAATTACCGAGAATATTGCATAGACATGCCCAGATATTAAGGCCCCGAGATACCTAGCAAATATCTAAGTACAATATTCGTAATTTATTTTAGTAATTAATATCGTTAATTGTTATCGATTGATCGCAAACAAATGGAAATAGTTGCCGAAAATTTAATTTCGTTAGTAAATCCGTAATGATTATTACTAAGTTCTTTGAACGTTTCAAAATCCTTATCAGCCGCATTTTATCTCGAACGCGATAACAACGCGAATTCCGAATACACGTTAAATCGTGCGAATAGACTAGCTTTGATTTTGTTCAATAATGAGTTGTATTAATAACGTTACGATGTTTAAGTTAATGAAATTAAACTATGTTCGTAATTGCGTAAAAATACCTCGTATTACATATGCGACGCCCAGTGGTATGTGGGCATTCTACGTTTATGATAGAATTATTCGTTATAAAATGGTTAATAATCGTATACATATATTTCAGGTATTATGTCGTTGGGAAAATCTAAAAAAAAAATGGGTGGCAAAGGAGGTCCAGGTATAGAAAAAACTGAAATTTCTGTTGAAACAGACGCCAAAAAATTGCTAACATATGTGTGTGGAAGTAATATATACAAAGAAGGAGAAGATGTAAAATTAAAACCAGACTCCGAATATCCGGATTGGCTCTGGAATTTAAATACGGGTAACATTTCAAACTATACTAGTAAAATTTAAAAAAGATAAACATAACAATTTTTGCAATTTAAAAATGCATGCATCTATGTATAAAAATTAGTTTATTATAGATTTGTACGCATTTATACGATTAGAGCCTAAAATAGTAAAAATTGATTGTACAAAATGTTTTGTTTTCGCAAAACATTTACATATTGGTATGAAACACACACAATTTTTACTAACAATGGATTAGTGGCTTCTTATGTAAAATCAACGTGAGAAATGTTTTTATAAGATTGACGATGTGTCCAAAATTAATATTTCAAATATAAAATATATACTTTGAACGTATACGTATTATTCGCTTTGATTTATTATTCATTTTTATTTTCAGATGGACCAGTACCATTTCATAAATTGGATCCAAATACTAAACAATATTGGCTTAGAGTACGAACGTTAGGGATGAGAAGAAATAATTTGCTAAATAAATTAAAAAAATTTTAGGCATTTAATATAAATATAAATAGTAGTGATTACAACGACTATTCTGTATATTTTCTTAAACGTTAATTTTAAATAATCAAAAAAAAATTAACTTCAAATACATCTTATAGTCTTTAATAATATAATATACGAAATATATTGGTACCAGTTAACTATTACATCGACTATTTTACAAAATAAGTTATATTATATTTTGTTTCGTAACAATAATGTTGATGTATTGTTTTGTAAATGTTATTGCGCTTCATTTATTTTTAATTTGATAAATATTACGCGAATAAAAATGTTATAAAATAGGAATATGAGTAAGAATAAATCTTTTCCTTTGGTTATTTTAAGTACATTGTTTTAAAATTACACACTGATACAAGTGAAGTTGTATACTCAGGTTATGGCTATGGTCTTAAGTTTTTTCCCCTACAACATCAATATATTGTTAAAATTATAATAAATTTCTTTAAAATTATCAGTTATATTCGCATACTTGAAGTAATAATTTGATTTCTTTTAAGTGTAACTGATAACTCAATTTAACGACTATAAATGAGTAATTTAACCAGCTCTGGTCTACGAGCAGAAAAATAACCGATTATTTTTTTTTGAAAATAACGTCATTTATTATAACTTGTATTTAACGTTGTGTTTATATAAAATACGAAAACTATCGTTATATTGAAATTTTGGAGGCTTTTGTACAAGTTTGTTCGCATATGTTTAACATTTAAATCCGCCATTGATGGTACTTATTGTCTTGTACATACATTTAATAACGATCAGTACCTTATCTAATATGCAAATATTAGTGTGATTATTAATACGCTTATGTTCTTATTTTGATCCAAATCACAGTAACGGTAGCATGTACAATTTGCCAGTAGATCGCGCCATAGTTACTGTTTAACACAAAATTTAGAATCGTTACATTAATATACGTGTTTTATAAAACGCCCACGACGTATTCAAATTACAGAATTGCGAATTTCTGTAAGCATATAAGACCAGCGTTAGTTTTCTGTATACGAACTATTGACTTTGAAACATTATGTTTTTGTGTTCCGTAGTAAATGGCTTGGACGATTGTGATTACTGATAAAGTATACATTACGGCTACATAAAATTAAACATATTTTATTTTTAATAATATTCCATCGCGATTGGAAATCGTTTTACTGAAACGATATTTGATATTTTACCGTCATAATGACAATTCGTGATGGCGTCTCTATAGTGGTGAAATTAACACGGACGCGTTTTTACTTTTTTGTTCATAATTGAACATTTTTACTCGTTTTCATAGTTTTTTGTCGTTCTCACGATTGACGCTTATATTCAATCGTTTTCCCCACAAAATGACATTTAAGTACAAATTTCAAAAACGATATAAATAATGGGTACTTAACATATACTAATGCGCTGAGGTGAGTGGATCAAGATGAGTGTCCACCAATATTTATATAGTCTGCCCATATTGATTACATTAACCCGCGTAAAACATTAAACGTATTATAATTAATATTTATTCGAAATTAAAGTTTCGTCGTTTTTTTACAATTCTTTTGATTTAGTTTGTATATATAATTGTAATATTCATAATCATAACTTTTACAGATTTTTAGATTCTGGCGTTAATCAACATGTGAAAAAAATGAATTGTATTTTATCAATTTATATTATCAATTTTAAAATTGTACGTTTAAACATAGTTAACACATTCCTTAATTAATGTTATTGCTATTTTAACGGTAGAATTGCAGTATGACATTAAACTTAACAATAAATGGGTAATATTACAGGCAGAATGATACAAAAAGGCAGATTTTATATAACATTTATTAATGAGGTAAATATAACATAAAATTTTGGGTTGGTATAAAATGATAAATAGGGAGGTATGTAATCTAAAGGGAAATACTCAAGACTCCAATATTTATTGTTGACCTATAATAGTTTGTTGACATTCTTCTGATATTGGTGGATTCCAGTAAGATCGTTTATCTACATATTATGTAATAATAATATATTATAGTCTATAGATATACACTATTCCTATTTGTATAATACTGACGATTATAATATATAGAATATAGAAAATTACAATATATCTAATTTTAAAAAGCCACATTTAGTATAAACTATAGTATTTATATCCATTATGTTATTTTTAAACATTTTGAATACAAATTAATAAAAGTATATAATAAAATTGACCGTAGCGTTAATATTATATCCGTTGCTTATACATGGGTATATGTGTATATAGGATAGATGCAAATTATTAATTTATGTGACTAATTAAATGTAAAAAAAACAACTATATATTTAATACTTTATTTGGAAAAATATTTTGATTAGACTTTTATAAAGTTTAGAATTTTATTATACGTATTACTCATACATACAACGATAAATTATAGGCTATGCCATTTAAACAATTTATACATTTCTTTAAACGTTTATTTTAATTTTTAAAATCCATAAAGCTGTATTAATTTTGCAGGTTTTGTTCATTTACGTTTTTTTAAATTTTATTTCGATATATTTTTGTTCTTTTTTATATCTTCTAAGTATTGTAATTGTTGGATAATGAGAACTTAGTGAATGATTAATAAATCAAAAATTTTAACCTAGAATACAAAAATGATTTTGTATTGTATTTATTTTAGTTTCGAATAGGAATTATAGAAACTGCCTATATTTTTAAAACTTTTCGGTAGTATATAAATTTAATTATATTTGAATCCTTTATAAGTTATACATTTATCAGTGCTTTAAACATTCGCTATTTTAGTTTTGAAGTTTTGTCAGTAACAACGATTAAATTTTTTTTTTATATTCGTATTTATTTTGGTTTTAATTTATTTAATATTTATAGTTTTTTAACATACCATAGTTTTTTACCTTTGTATTAAAAATATTTTTATCGAGTTTATATATATATATATATATATATGTGTGTGTGTGTGTGTGTGTGTGTGTGTATGTATATACTTTTATTTTTAGTCTTCTAAGAACCCTATCATTAGTAACATTGCAACAAGGTTATAATAAATATAAAGCGTTTTATGGTGATATTGGTTACATTCAAGTTCTGTCAATCGAATGTAAAAGTGGCATTGAGTGCGCGTACTTGACTTAGGTAGAAAATATAGTTTTCATTATAAATGAATTTTAAAAGGTATTAAACGAAGAACAAGTTCTTCTTGCACAGCTATGTTAAAAAAGTTTTCTAATGAGTATCTTAAATATTGTTAAAGACATTAAAGATTATACGTTTACTTAACATACTATAATACAGTGTACGTACTTATTATTAATAGAAGTTGGGCCGTAAAAAGTTTTAGTTTATAAACTTATTAAGTCTTTTTAATACGGTTTTTTTTTTAAAGTTCAGAAAATAACATAACATATATATATATACACAAAAGAATTTAAAATATTTAAAGGAAACGAAATGGGTTATTATTTGAGGATAAGTTGTTATACTTATATGTAAATACATACTACGAGAGACTGAAACATTACACAATTTAAGGAATCCGGTTTTATTCTATATACGCCTTGTGACGTCTAATCTTAATAATTTCACTATGAACTGTAGTTTCTGATCTATATAATTATGTCGTGTAGGTACTCGACGCTAAGAAATAAAATATATATAATGGCGGAATTTGATAAATTAAGTTTTTATAACGGCAATTGATAGCTGTGATTCAGACACGAGATTAGTTTTCGTTTTGAACTCTATTTGTAATTAAAGTAACGTTTTTATTCTTATTAATTAAAAAAAAACTATTATATTACAGTAAAATTGATAGTAATTTTGCGAATGCCAAAACAATTACCGTGCGTTATATTATGAATAAGTAAAATTTCCCACACATATACAATAATTAAGTCGGTGTCCACTACTTGAAGTGGGCTGTGGTCTATATGATAACATCATCGAGATGTGTACACGTGGAAACACTATTGTGACGTCGTCACTCCTGTACTAAAATTCATTTTGATAAACTACAATACGAATATTTCTAAATGAATACAAACGTACACCTGTTATCAGTGGCGTACTTAGACCTAAATTTCGGGAGGGGTTATTTATTTTTAAATAAATAAATCGAACGACCCTAACGAAACAAAACACATTATAAACTTTAATAGATTACTCATTTTTAACGAACACGTTATATTATAACGTGTATTGAAGTTTAGAAATATTTTAGTTTTTCGTGATTATTGACCAAAAATATACGTCTCGTAAGAAATAAATTTTCCCTAAAAATTTTCCGAGGGGGGGAGTATATCCTCCACCCTCTTTTAATACGCCACTACCCATTATGATAAGTTTATAAATGTTTATACAGTCAGGACGACTAGGAGTGATCAATGACTATAATAAATAATAAAATAAAGTCTCCAATCTTTAAGAAATATTTGGTATATTGATTATTTTCTAAAAAAAATTATATAGATTTAGAAGAATGGTATTGTAAATGCTTTTAAAAGTAATTCTATAAACAGTATATTAGACGTAGTTGAAGAAAAACCGATTGGTTTTAATGTTTATTTACAATTGGTTGAGTATTTCGCATATGAATTAAAACTATCTATTCTATCTTTATTTATCAAACCAAAAATGTGAAGCGATTAAACTTAATTTATTGCGTAATGCGATTAATTACGCCTTTTTCCTGTATAGATTTGATAAATTATATTCTATTTTAATTGGTCACTTTATAAAGGATACGAGTTTCTATAGAATTAACGGGACATTCTTTACCCGTAGGAATTAATTAAAAATGTTTTGTCCATAAAGATATAAATAAACACGGATGTTTATTTAATTTTTTTTAACAGTTTTATTTTTAAAGGGTATTAACGAGAAAGTTTTCTACAGAATTTTAATAGTTATACTCGACGTGTACTATGCTTAAATCGATTGATCACACACGTTTTACTGAAATAAGAACGTGGTTGAAACGTTTTTTTTACTGTTCATTAGTAGGAGTTGTTTCTATTAATTTTTTTTTAAAAAGTTTTACATTATTTAATTTTTTTTCTTATTAATGTCTTAACTGTTGTCAATGGCTTACATTCGTTATTATTAGCCATTGTTATTTTGTTGTCATCTTGTATCTTTGTACTACCTATTATCACTTTATGTGTGACGAACATATTTTCTTGAAAAACCAACGTTTCTACGATTAAAAATTTAATTTTTACGAATATTTCTCAAATGTTATTATTTATTGATTAACCAGTATTAACAGTTAACAATTATTCAAAAATACTGGAGTGCTTGGTTTTGAATAAATACGTCTGGACGATTTCCTAAATTTAATTTAAAATTATAACGTTAATGCAGCTTAAGGTATTTACATTTAAGTATAATGCTTTGACAATGAATTAGTATTAAATGTTCACGACAATTCTACGGTTCGTGCGATCTTTCAAAATTATTATCTTGATTAATTTCAAAAATAACTCGTAGGTTTAATTTTATATTTTTTAACGCGTATAATGTACAATATATTACCTTATGTAACACACAAGTAGTACGTATTATATTTAAATAACGAATTATTTGAAAATCGCCTTAAAAAGTTATTTCAATCTCGAGAAATATACAAATTATATTTATAAGGTATACACAGTTAGGGTTATTCAAATTGTATACGTGTGTTAAAAAAGTTTTTATGAAATGGACAAATGTATTCCCTATTACTTTTTATCGATTATAATTTTCAAAAGTAATTACGTATATTGGCGTTTCTGTAAAATTAAATTTAGAATTGTATTCGTATGTATTTGTAAACGCGTGTGAATCTATATAGTATGTATGTCTGAAAGATTTACATTGCAATTAGACTGTAATAAATTTGATTTTAAAATCGTAATACGTTTTTAATATGTGTATTTGATACCTATCTATATGGTCACGCCAAAGTACAGTTATGAGTACTACTAATAACTACTACACGTTTATTTTATTTTGAACAAGATATACGATAAATTCGTTATCTTTATATCTACAAATATATACCGTTTGCGATGTAGATATTAACCCGTATGTTATAATTAATTATTCGTTAGTACGATTGTGATATATATTTTAATGATAAAAGCATCGTGAGTACTCTAATGTCTGCAAACACATTTTCTCTAAGTCGTACATAAATTTAATCTTACAGATATAAGTAAACAGACGACGTTACTAAAATAGTTAATAAAGATAACGCGCGATTTTTATTAAATAGTAAAACATATAATAATATTTAATCGTAATCGAGTATAATAATATATAGACGTATACTGTTGCACATTTAAGCGATTGTATAACTTTATGCACTCCCAAACACGTCTTATAATTATTGTACTTGGCAAATAAATTGTATGTTGTAATATATAACGTACGTCGTTAAATCTATCGTGCCCAATTAAGTTTTACTTAACTACTATTAATATAAAGGTAAAATTATAATTATAATAAAACTATCATATTTATATATATATATATTTAATTACTCGATAAATAAGATAGTTAGGTTAATCGTGGATTGACGAAAGAAAAATTAGTAACATATTTAATTTTAGCAGTATTTCAAAAAATACGTATATTTTATATTCGATAATATTTTGTACTGTTTATTCCTTAAATAACTAAAAACTTTATTTGTCACATTATGTTTATAAAAATATATATTTGTTATTAATAGAAATATCCTTTTTAATATTAATTACGGTTAAGTCATTGAACCTCTCTTGCGAAATCGCTAGCTTATATCATAAGTCGCTGAACCAACGGACAATGTCCCTAATCGTTATTACAACTAAGTGAAAACAAACTGTTATCGACATGTTTTTTTAAATAGTCAAATTCCGCATTTATAATACTTTTAGAATTTTCAGTATTTATTTCCCAGACGACATTTACTAGTTAAGGATCAAGTTAATTTGTATTAAGTTACTTAACACGTTATTTAAACAACAAATAGCTTTTAGTTTAATAAGTTACTGTTAACTTTAAAAAAGCTCGAATAAACGAATTTTGTAGTTTGATATTGTGTTTAGCTATCAACTTTATTTTCTGTTTGCGTACATGATGAGTTTTAATATTTTATGCCTCGCATAATTTGCAATTAAAACGATGTCGTTGCGAATTAAAAATAAATATACTCGAGATTGTAAATTAAATTAATCTAGGTCTTCGAGTAGACTGCACGCAATGGCCAAGTATTATACTCAGGGTGGGGTCTCGAAGAATGTTTTAAATCATTTCCGGCAACCTCCTAGGGTTGACATAATGAAAGAAATATAAAAATTCTACTGACACCAATAATTCTATTCGTCGCCTCCAGCACTAGGACATCACTGAGTGTCTCATATATTAATTTCAGCGTAGGTGTGACTTATATATTCGTATTTCGGGTGATCTGTGCGGCTGTAATACCATTAATGACGATCTTTACATAAACTTGTCGCTACTATTTAACTAGTTTAATTAGACTTTATATAAATATGAATATATTATTCGTAAGTAATAAGTCCTATTTCGTTTGTATAGTAAAAAACAAAATTAGCGAACTACAAGTACAGCGTATTTCAGTTTAAGTAGGACACATAGACAACGATTTTAGAGCTGCATAATTGAATTTGCAATGCAGTGAGATTAATCATTGTATTCGAAAAACGAATACTAGTAGATTATTATCAAAAATAATTAACGAATCTGATAAATCATAGGATTATTATTAGATTATTAGATACAATAGCTATATTAAGAGATTGTATATAATAGCTTGGTTCGGCTCTCCGTTATCTTTTACTTAACTTATGGTTAACAAATTAATCGTAAATAAAATGTAAACGCTTATAAACTTTATTATTAAATCAACTTTTACGAATTTTCAAATATATATAAGAAGGTATATATTTTAATGAATATTCAATTTGTAATTATTAAATACTATTAAGAATCGAAAACATCATTTTTTTTCTAAAAAAATTGTATAATTTACAGTAAATATAAACTTTAAAGAATGACGAACAAAGAAATTGCGAATAATAATTTTTAATTTTACTTAACAAGCGTTAAAATAATATATGATAGATTTTCTAATAACATTTTAGGTCTCCGCCTTAAAAATTAAAATATTATTAATTTTTAAACGTAGAACCTCGTGCCTTTAAGGAAATTTTTAAGAAGAACATGTCAAACAAAGTGCCAACACATACGATTTTCTACCGGAATGTGGGGTCGACAATTTAAATTTAAAACAAATAATTATATTAATTTCATTTTGTTTTGCTAGAATTAAATATATAGTTTCACGCTAGTTTAATTTGTATAATGATAGTTGTAAAATAGAAAATATATCATGGAATCTAGTACAAATGTATCTGAAACAATTTGAGTTTTTAACAATGTCCAAGAATTTAATATATTTGAAGAATACTTTCAAATTGTTATAAAATCTATCGCTTGGTATTTCGATAATCTTTTACTATAGTATAGATGTGTACGAATATAGTTTGTTTTTTATTATTAATTGCCGATATTATAAAAATATTGTCGTTTAATTTTCACCGAC
Organism: Geopemphigus sp. TES_GeoC_2020; assembly: GCA_025469175.1. Classification (NCBI taxonomy): domain Eukaryota; kingdom Metazoa; phylum Arthropoda; class Insecta; order Hemiptera; family Aphididae; genus Geopemphigus; species Geopemphigus sp. TES_GeoC_2020. The sequence continues at coordinate 69,937 of JAIPRN010000399.1, read as the reverse complement.
AAAAATCGCAAAATTCCCTCTATAGTTTATATTTATTAAACGAATTTTTTTTAGAACTATACACACAATGACCAAAATACGCGATGGATAGTAAAAAGCTTGACCTTTATCATTAGATGTTAATGTAAAGCTTGAGGTTTATGGTTGAAAAAAAAAACAATAGAAAGTCGGAAATTTTAAAACAAAAACCGGAAATATAGTCGAACTATCCCGTGAACATGATTTTCATAAATTAAAAATGACGTGAGACATTCTTGTATCGATGACCCTCGAGGCTTCTTAACGGTACACAGTAACGTGTGTGACCTATACGCACCAAACATTCCATGTCCAATCATATATGTGGTAGAGTGTAATATACCTATACACGTATACACAATCAAGGTGTAATAAATTATTTTTTTATTTCCCCTTCTTTTTTTGGATACAGCGTATACGGATGTCTTTTAAAAAAACAGAAATCAGCTCATGATCTTCTTGTTTTTGAACTTAAATCGTGCACTATACATTAAGGCGCCAAAAAGTAAAATAAGACATTTCATATTTTATTTTTGATTAATGTAATGTTTTTTAAATCGGAAATTTCAATTTCATTATCGGGCTACACGACGTGGAGTGCCCAGTGGTTAGGGTAGTCCGGGGTTTCCTATGTTCATCAAACTTAAATAACATTTGACGCTTTCCGTACAGAATTTAGCAAAATGTGATTGGGTTGATGATCATGGCGGGCTGATGCTTAAGAATTTTTTAAAAAGCAGGCGTAATTTGTTCACCGATTATTAAAGAAAAATGCACGTACCATATTTTGAACTTGTCGGCATGATTTATGGTCTACTCGAAATGACACTTTCACCATCTCGCCCATTTTAAAATCGTATTTCTAATTTTATTAGATTCGTTGAAACTAATTTTGTAGCACTGTGGGCATATCATTTATTTATTCGTCAAAAGAAACGGCCGCATACTGATCCATAGCAGTTGCCGTGTTAATAATTTGATTACATATTGCAGCATTGACAAAGGTGCATTACGCGTGCACCAGTCATCACTCGGTCAGTGTACGAAACATTTTTGTGACTATGAAAAAATAATAAAAAGTATTAAGAGGGAGTTAAATTCACCTAGGATCGTTCGCTCAATTTTAATTTAGAGTTTTTAAGTCTTTTTCCTAGGTTTTGTGGGAAACACATTGTCGGGTTTAGTTAATTCGGTGTGATACGTAATAGATTGTTTTTTTTTTTTTTATAAAACGAAAATGCACTGAACTAGGTTCAGCCGTTCTTAACGGGAACCAGTCTGGAAAAAAGTTTATCTCGAGCCCAAGTTAAAAGGTTGTTAAGGGCACGAAACTGGAAACGAATTTTCTCGGTATTACACGAAGACAAATACAAAATTACGAAATTCGGCGACACTTGAAAACACGACGTCACGTTTTACGTACAAATTAAATTGAAAAAATACGGGTGATTATTTTTTCAAAGCCGTGCGGTTAACACACCACGAAGTTACTGTTACGTTTGTAATTGACCGCACGGTAAACTGTGAACCAATAAACCGCTTCCCGGATACGATAATGATTACACGAATATTGAAAAGACGGCAACACACAAATCGAGTACAAGTTATAATACAATTTTAATAAACGTGGAATAATGGTATCTATATACGAACATTATGCCTATTAACGTTAAAAATACGAATATTTTTTTCGAACACGTTTCAAAAACGAATCTACTTTAACGGTTAATTTTGGTTAACATTTCTCTGAGAAAACGAGTCGACCGTTGATATCGCAATGTAACGGGTAATACTAAAGCGACACGTTCATTTTGGAAAATTTCAAGGGATGTAAGACGTGAATTGAAAACATAGAGGGATTCCATTGTATCGCATGAATGTATATATATGTATATATATACGGAAACGTAGCGTTCAGACGAAAGTAGACAGGTACGTACGTATATAATGTGTAGGCAGGTAACTACGCATATTTTTACGTGTAGGTACGTACGTGTTCACGAAATTATTTTAGGTTCCGTTGTCACACGTCGAATAGAAGATATTGGTGGGAAAAGCGGTTTGTGCGCAAGTACGCGATGTCTAACTGTACATATAGTACACAGAAGGATATAATGAGAGGTTGAAAAGCACCGTTAAATAATACGTTAATAATAACGAAAAAAATATAGAGACACCGGACGGTAGGGCCACCATAGCTAATCATTATACTATTATTGTGCACATGTATATGTATAGCGACGCGCGTGTACGATACTCCGGTACGTGTCGCGCGTTCTAACAAATATTTTCGTCCAATATACGCGTCAAAAGATAACATTTTATTTGTAAAAACCGTTCTTCACGGTATATTTAACGTTGTCGCTGCTGCAGTCATATCGAACGATGATTGTACGTTTACGCAAGCGTGCGCATAGTTACGATGAACGAAGACTACGTACAATGTAACGGATCTACAGGATTTGTAGCATCCCACCCCGCTACGAACAATTTATCGCAGTCGTCCGATGTTTCGCATATTAGTCGCAAAGTCGCTAATTATTGTAAATAAACTATTTAGATAATTCGATTGGCTTAATATACACGGTTCGAAATCAAATTTTTCTATCTATCGTGGATTACAAAAATATCGTTATTACGTTTATGCGAAGTGAACAGGTAAAACGTCCGTGTTCGTTTACACGCGACAATCGATTACAAGGCGCATTATTTATACAAATAAATATACTTCCAGTAATCAAATTATTAAGCGTATATTGTATATAGGTTCCGGGCCGTCTCGTAAGTTATTGATTTACGTTATGTTTCGTATGTCGACCTTAAATGCCGTCCGCTACAATTTCTTTTTGATCGAATTTTCGATTATGTATTAATAATTTTTATTCTACGAACGACATTTTCCATTAGTCGTTATTTCATTGTTTCGTTTATTCTCGTTTGTTTTTTTGCTAGAATAGTAATAAAAAAAACCTTACGCGCATAGCTTGATTGAATATGTATTCTGCCGTTTCTTGCCGATCGTCGATAACGCGGCGCGGAAATTTAATAATATATTTTTCGTTCGTTCGTTCATTCCGATTATGTTACAACTAAAATAATTATCCGAATACTAGCGAACGATTATATACGAACGAATATAATTAATAGGTAAACGATTGTTAGAAACAGTAACAATAGAAATACGCGCGACGAAAGACAACTCGGAAATTAAAAATAATTAATAAACCAAGTCGGCGCTTCGTACAAACGATGTTGATCATCGAGTGAAAATAAGTTACCGATCATCGAGTATAGGACGTGAATTGAGCGCGCCAAAATCGAATAAACGAACTACCCGTTTCGTACGTTTATTGATAATTCGGTTCGAAATTACGCTTACGTTGTGAAAGCCCCGATATTAACGAAACGGGAGGTCTCATAAAATGTGGGTCACTTAGGGATCCGTTAAACGCGAAATTGTCGACAACATTTTTCGACCGCGCGCCAAAAATATAGCGGCGCGTGAAACGATAGTTTTCGCGCAACAACGTTCGTAGAATATATTACACGGCGATATTATAACTCTATTTGGGCGACGTTGGTATTAATATTACGTGTGTATATATATATATGTATATATATTAAGTATTTGTAGGGGTTATTTTACACGTATACACTGGCGGCAACTAACTTCTCGTCAAGTTAGCCGTCCGTACGAAACGAGGTCTCGCGATGTATGCTGCGCGCACGGGACCAAAAGGTTTGTAGTCGACCTTGGGGCCAACACCGCATTCCAGACGTATAGGTATATAATCGCGCGGTACGCCCGGGAACCACTATTCGAGAGAGAAAATAATAATAATAATCGTAGAACGTAACGCAATAACGATACAACGAACGCGCACCCTTTATAAAATAACCCTCGTGTCGTCCGTGTCTGGTCTTGCCGGCCCCATCCGTCCAGGTAAAAATCGAAAAAACAACCCTACACGCCGCGCGTAATCCGTAAATGGCGGTGTCGTCTTCTATATTGCGCACGTTGAAAACGTTCGGTGGATATGTGACGGAGGAGGTTGCTGTTTATATCGATAAGCCGTCAGACCGACAACGGCGTGTCCTATAACGTTTGTAATAGGAAGTGAAAACCGATACCGGATTACTACTGTACTACGGGGACGATAAGAAGGCGGAGGAGGGAAAAACAATTATTACTTACCTACGCGTGTTCGTCCGTCATAGACGCGCATTTTTTTCACATCTGGTGAAAGTCAACGCGGTCACCGTTTTTGCAGGCCAACGACGTCACGTCCACGTATTTTCCCGCCTACTCCACCCTTTCCCAATTCCATTTTTATTAGTCACCGTACATTGTCAAGGACAACGAAAACAAAAACCGTCGAGGGGCTGGGTGTTGTTTTCCCTATATATATATATATATATATGTATATATATTATACGTACTCGTATATTATTTTTAAACCCATTGTCTTAATACTATAAAGTACCGTGACCGAATAACCCGACTTGCGGTCCATTTGGTCGCGATATATTATTATTCTCACAATTTTTCCTTTTTTTTTTTGGCGGGGAAACGAATCATAAAAATTGTACGTACGCGGGCATTTACGACGATATTTAAAACATCTTAAGAACGTTGACGACACGTGGTAAAATATTACGGAGCATTATCGAAATAATAACGCGATCAGTATCATATTTTAACGTTATCGTGTTATCGATAAATTCGTTAATCGACTTTCCTTTTTGAATTTGTCGGTACTTAGAAAGGCTGGATAATTAGCGAGTCAACGATTTTTTTTTTGTTTTTAATTGCTAAAACTGCGTTAAGCAATTTTTTTTAACTTAGTTATATTATTAAACGAGGACTTTAATTTTCGGACATATAGAACATAAATATCTAATCGAAGTATTTGTATTTTATTTTTGTTTCCTATACTTTCGAATAGTGAGTTTTTCAATGATTGAATTAAAGGTTATAGAAAAAATCTTTTAAGAGTATTTATTAAAAGTTGACTTATTTTTGTCGCTAATTGATAATTAGATAATTTTATCTTCTAAGTTATCTTTTATTTTTAACGATCGTTGTTAACTTTTGAAGTTAATAACAAAAAAAGATAAACTTTAGGCGTGATTTTTTTAACTTAACGAGTTAAAAACATTATTACCTGGCCCAGTCTCGCGTTTAATAATTTGTTTAATCTTAATGTTTACCGAATAATCGAAATATTATTGTCTTAGACATTTAGATAATTTTCCTTTATAACCTTTACACTTATCTCGTGAATAATTCGAATACCGTTATTATTATTATTTATTTATATTATTGTCACTATTATTTATTTAAATAAACATACAAAAACTAAATATTATTATTTTAATCAAATCCTAACAAGAGAAAATATAAAATAGTTAAATATAATTATATATCACAAAAATCTAAGATAAAATCTTACGTTTCTCATTACGAACTCAAAACAGACCGTCAATAACGTAATGGATCCGACGTTCTTTTTTTCTGCGAAGATCTGTGAATAATACGACGAATTAGAACACACGCACACACAGATATATATATTTATAACGATAAGGAATTTTGTCGTTTTGTCGTCACATTAGACGTTCGAAAGAGATGTTTGTCGAGGAATTCATCCGTAAAGCTTTACTGAAAACAATAAAAGCGTAACCCCATTAAATTCAATCGGTATTGTTTATTAATTTGTATTTAATAGTCATCGCGATAATATAGTTATAATTTGATCCGGCTAGCAAACAGGATGCGTAATGACTAATGTTACTAGTAACAGTTTTAAAAAGTAAGACGCGCGGACGTAAGATATCTACAGTTATATACGGCGTGCGTAGCTGAACACAATTAACGAATAAATTATGTTTAAAACCAACTACCCGAACGCCTTTCGTATATTTTATTAACGTTGACGATTAGTCGCATCGCGTACAAATTTTTCGTATTTATTTTATACGGCGAACCTGACGTGTAATATTTTTCAAACCTATGACGCATAATTGGATAGCGTAATCGTGCGAGTAATATTATTATCGGTACAATTTGAAAAAAGAAAAACGCGCCGAAGGTAGTAACGATGGTATTCTGCACCGGGAAACGTGTTAGTTGTTAGAAACGTCACGTAGCATTTCGGTTATTTGAAAATAATACAACGTTTTTAAATATTATGCGCATAATTTCTAGTTCTTTCTATTATGTACTTATATATCAATTTGTAAGCGAAAATGACGCGTTTATCGCTTAATTTTACATAAATACTCTGTAGCATACCCCGAGATAATTTTTTGAAAAATTTATATCGAATAAAGGCGCAATAATGGAAAATTATTCCGATTACGTTAAAAATACGTCAATTGTTGGAATATTCGTAGTAGCGATTGGCGTGTAATATCCTCAAGTAGTTAAATAACCGCGTATTTTGGTATTTATCCGTAATTTCCGACGAATAATTTACAATTCAACTGTAATTAAATTTGAAGGTGTACTTTAAACAAACTGTTCGAAATACTTTCGTAAATAGTATTTTAAAAGTGATTAGGGTATTTTCGAAATAGTCCAAACGCGGTAGTCGAAAAACTACCCAAGTATACGGCCTTTGAAAATGTCACTCGATACGTAATAATTGTCACGAATTAGCGGGTTATTATTAATATTACGAGTTCTAACACTATTTATACACAACCATTATAACGTCGAACGAATTGTTTTCGAACACATATTTTGTATATTGTCGCGTTTATCGATTTAATTTAAGGCTACGAAATCTGTGACGTGTTGATATTACGCGGACTTGGAAATGTATAAAAATAACGCGAATAACCGTAATTGTGGTTAGAAGGTTCAGCTATAGAGTTGTTATATAATTGTTTTAACGTAAGCCAACGAAACAATAAGTTTATATAATTAATATTCAAATACCGTAATTTTAACAAGCACAAAAATATGTTGTCGAGATATATATATATATATATATATATATATATATAATATTCATAACGAAAACGTACGTATTTTAGTATTTATATTAGTTATACGATATATATATATATAGTACACGATTATCTTTTGTAATGTAAGTTACCTATATATGCACATTTCAAGTAATTAATAGTAAATCATTTGACATAAGTATTAATACAACTTTATAAGAATACATCATATCGGTTTAATCGATAGAAATTTTACCCGCTTAGATTTTTACATTATTTATACATGTAGAAATCGTGTCGAGTATAATAATAATATGTACAGTTGTACCTACGTGGGAATCAATTTCCATGGGCCGTGATGGACTCGTGTCTTAAGTTTATGAAACTTTTAAACGCGCGACCGACGATTAAACGCGTAATATATTTCTACGGATAATTTTTAATTTGTTAACATTCCGTATTACGATGTAATATTTAAATATGTCTATTGCTTGTACGCTTTAAAATAGGTACGATTCAAATAAATGTATACAGTTAGCTCGTGTCTACAAATCAAAATTAATAATTAACGTGCCTGGAAAATACTTGTATTATTATAACGATGAGATTTTGGAATAACTTTTGTAAAAGTTTTGAATTATAATAATAATTGTGTACGACGATTCGCGGCAATTTATTTTTAAGTACGATATTTCGTGGCCAATTAATATATCCAGCGCAATTTCACGTATTTATTAACGGAGATTGAAATTTTAATTTCTCGTATAGCGCGTCGTAACGATTATATATTTTTTGAAGTCGAATCGTCTGAAAATTGTTCGAATTCGTCGAAAACAAAAATATCGTCCACGTTTTCTATTCGGTAAGGAAAACAATCGAGTGCTAAATTTCAACGAGGACGACATAACGAACGGCGCGTTCTTTCCAAACACGCTGGGCCGTCGTTAATTTATTTGTTCCCGAGATATTTCATTAGGCGTATTACGTACGATAGGTACTTCTTTTTTTTGAAGAAATCGTAATAACGATATATATATTGTATTATTGTGACGGTACTATATAGCGAAGAAAAGGTTTGTACTAAATATATTTATATAAAAAAGAAGGAAAATTAAAAACCGCATAGTCGCCTTGCGAAGATATATCTTTTAACGATGTGTTTTATTATTATCCCGTTTGATTTTACTATCTAGGAACGCCAACCACACTCGCCGCCGCACACACAATTTGTCCGTTTTTACCTGCGCCGCGACGACGACGATGGCAGCGGCAACGGTGGCGGCGATGGCGGCGGCGGCAACGGCACCGGTGGCGGCGATGGTGGTGGTGGTAGGGGCGCACCTGCCAGTCTTGGCCAACAGGTTACTTCTTTCTAGGTAGTTAGGTACAATAACCCGTGTCGGTTGGACGGCTTTAAGTAACGAGGTGTCGCAACCGGTATATCGTTTATACTAACCTATACATTTTTATTATATAAATAGTGTTCATTTGTACAGACATTTTTTTCAAAAAGTTTTGTGGAAAATATTCGAAGTGTGCGCGGACGGGCCGGTGAAAGTGTTGACGGTTTCTCGCGAGACTACGATGATCTGATGGATTAAAAGTCACCGAATATATTAGTACTCAGGTAAGGAATACAAGGAATTACATGTATTATACGTACTTAGTTTTTTGGATTTTTAACGTAACAACGACAAGGAATTATCGATTATTACCCCGTTAATACTAAAGACAATTCTTACGGTCCATATTATAAAAATAACGTTTTTTTTTATTTAGCGCTTAAACGACACGCATTTCCGTACACGCGTACGTTTTATTTCGACTGTATTCTTATATACGTATTTTTTCAAAACCTTACGACACGGTCCTTGTTAATCTCTTTACATATACTTGTACATTTAGAATTATTGTGACGTTTCATTGTGTGTACATCTGAAGTCAATCTGACCGTGGAAAATAGTCTTTTGTGCTTAAATATAGGTCGACGGCACCAAAGATATGGTATCTAATTACACGGCGCGTTATGATACACGATATTATATTTATGTATGTTCTGTCGGAAAATATCGTCCGCGTTTTCCTTAAATAGCCGCGATATATGGTTGAACATCGAAGTTAAAATATAATATTGGCTTACGTTTTCGTACGTAAGGATTTGTTGGGTATAGTCATCGCACCGGTCGCTGTTCAAATAATATATATTTTCCGTAATAAAAGATACGAAACGTTATTTACGATCCTTATAAACACCTGTTGTACATTTCTTTTGTGGTAGTAGTATACATATATATATTTTTTTTTGTTAGAAAAATGTCCCCTTCTGTGCAAGGGGATAAAAAAATAAAATAAAACCCATTGTGTCGAGTTTAATGCACGTCTCGCCCAATCCTGAAGTTATACGTATATATATATATATATATATATATTTTATATGTGCGTTTTGTGTAGTCGTGGGATCCAAACGAATGTGCCTATCCCATAATCGTAGGCTTCAACACAATTTTCGGTGTTTGTTCGTTTCATTTACCATTTATAAATAACGAAATATACTTCGCGTTTCAAATCACAATAGGAAATTGAAACATTAAAAACGTTACTTTCGATTTTTTATAAGGAAAATATCGTCATATTTGTATTTTATAATTACCAATCTGTATCGATCGGTAATATTTCTACGGTTCGTAGATTGTGAAAGTGGAAATTTTCAAATATTAATAATAATACGCGTCTTTTCAAATTACCTTAATCGTTTGAAATGTGCGATATCATTCTACCGTATAGGTTACAAAAAACACATAAATACTGCCGCGGTTGTTATTGCCAATATTATTTAAACGAAAATGATTAAAGTTTCCATGGATTTATAGGATTTTCTCACCAGAAGTTGTCCTTACGTAGTATATTCATATTCGTTTAACGCGGTTTTTAATTATTTATGAAATAGGTATTTATTAAAAGTGTAGCATTCTAAATATTGTTAAAACACTTTCAAAATATTTATTTGAATAGAGAAATAGTTATTTAAACTACATATTCGATTATACATCGTATTTCTATTATTTAAATAAAAATATAGGAATGTTTTACAAGACACATTGTGTAGCGGTATAAATGTCATAAACGAATAAAATAGCATAAATACATCCGCAAATTTTATACATTTTATGATTTCTTTCCAAATTTCACTAATCAATTATTAATAAAGCGTTATATTATAGTGTTTCGTATAAAATAAAGTTTTTCTCAAAGAATAGACATAATTATAAATAATATTGTGAGAGCTATACTAAACGGTACATCGTTCGTCCACGCATGGTGAACACTTCATGCCCACATACGCATCAAAAATGTCCATAAAACGTTTTCGCTGATACGCGTTCTATTTTATTTGTTCACGTTGCTCTAGTAAATATCACTCGAAACTTCTATATGTTATACGATATAATAGAAACGATTTCGAACGGAAAAATTTAATTAAAGTTCGCTGACTTCTCTGTCAAGGAGACTTACGCACGTTTACGTATTGATTGTTAAATTATTATTTTACAATTTTGTTGTATTTTTCTTTTCAATTTTGACAACTGCCAATTTCAAAATGAAACGTGTACAAGTTTATTAATAAGATTACTAATTATTATTAACTTCGTAACATAAACACGCGTTTAAGAATAGTTTTCTGTGTACTAAGTATTGTGATGATTTTTTGAAAGTTTTAATATTTTTCATTTTTTCAAAAACGCGATTTACGATTTTAATCAAAATTCATTTTCAAAACATGAAATAGATTTTTTATAAATAATTTTGAATCGTTTTATAGAAATATTTCATGTTTTTTTGTACAGTCTTGATTTTTTTTTGAAATATTATTACTTTAGTTAATAAATAATTTCGTTTATTAACTTTTCTTTATATTTTTAGTCCAAATATGTATTTTTCGAAAAAAGTGTTTGTAAATAATCATATAAAGATATTATGTTTTTTACGAAAAAAATTATTTGAAATTTCAAAAATTTAGTGAAGATTTAAATTTAAATGAAAAAAATGTATTAACTAACTCGGTGCTAAAAAAGTTAAATTTTAGGGTAAAATTATTTTACGAAGATAAAAAAGTAATAAATGAATCCATTTTATATCTTTAAATGCGATGTAAAAACCGTAAAATCCGCCACTAATAGTGTAATGAAGCAATGATGGTAATGTAGTATTTATATATAAATACAGTGAAGTCAATCGATATACTGTGTTTGAAAAAATGTCGAATCGTTAAAACCATTCACGGCTTTGTATACTTTCTTACAGTGAAATTCTTTTCCTATATAATATTGTATGTCCGTAATTGTCTATAATACCAATTATAGAAATATCCGAGTTTGTAGTATATTGCACTTAATTTATACTTCAACGCATGGTACTTTATATAAACTATTTCAGTTTATTATTTTAAAAAATTTAATTTTTAACACGAATCTAGACTAATATATACGTATTGTACTTATTACAGTATTGTACAATATAATATTTAAAAGTATCAAAAATATTACTCAAATAGTTTTCAAAAACATATTTAAAATACGAAATAGAATAAAACACAAAATAAAAGTTGTTACAAACATTTGATTTATGTCCAACTAATATTCGCCATGATCAAAATTGCTCATATTCATTGATGTTTACAGAGTCGTGAAAAACCTTATACTTACATTTAAAATAATTTAAAATGTTGTCAAGTTTTGTGAAGAGTAATTAGCGAAATTCGGATAAATATAATAGTTCTCTGTATCAATTTACACGTAAATGGTAATATTACGAATATTTCTAAAACAAAAAATGTAAAAATAAAAGTATTCGATTGGTTGTCGTACACAATACTAACAATTTACATTATAAATACGTTATCAAATATTTTTACTTAAAGAGATATTATTATATCGTATTTATATATGCATTTTTTAATCGTTAAGTTATTATTCTGTTCGTTTTTGTTTTTGAAAATAATTAAATATAATTTTTATACCGCCGAGAAAATAGCGGTTTTTATTAATAAAATTATATTAATTGTTTATAAATACGTTCGAAAACGTCTTAAATAGAATTATTATTCTGATTGGTATTTAGAAAACTTTTTTGCTCTATAACGGGCGCGTTTAATTAGGACATACCTATTGAATAGTACTAATGATGTAAATGTATATTGATAGTACTACAGGCCATAAATAAATAAAAACAATTTGTAAAAATGAAACGCGGATTTCGATTACTTTATATATACAGGTACCTCTAACTTCGCGGCCTGGGCGGTGTATACAATAAACATATAATGGTTGAATGAACTTGACCCGTTGGCGAGATGATGTATTTCGCTATATAAAGGGAAAATAAATACCGTAAAGATAATTATAATTATACTTGTTTGTGCCGCGATATCTATTCATTATAAACGATATATTACTTTGAAATATAAATATATATATAGGTATAATTTTTTTAAATCGTATCTAACACGGTTACGAAAATATTACAAAAACGCTACGCAAATTTTTTTATTACGAGTCAGCAATTATCTGCCAAAATTTAAAACAAATTTTGTTTTGAATATTATTATGAAAATATATACGGACCGTAATAAAAATTATATTCATACATTTTATGCTGTTTAAAAAAATATAATTATTTTATGTTCAAATAAACGCGTATTTTTTCTACGCTCTATCACGTAGAACTGAAATATAAATACACGAAAATGCTTTTTCATTTTTTTCATATTTTGACATTCCGTTAAAATATAATTATTACTTAAATACTGAGGTCGTAAGTCACTTTTACATATACTCGTAATTTAGCGGAAACGCTAATACCCGTATCTTTCATTACAATAATACGTCTATATTTGATAAACATTGTATAGTTAATTGTATTTTAAAACTCAACGTGTGTGAATTCTCGTAAAAACATTATATGCATTAAGAATTTATTATAAAAAGAAATAAGTTTATTAAAAAAATAACGTTGGAAAAATAATTGATATTTTTTGAGATATTGCCTGGTAACTCGTGATAAACATATCATGTATTCGTCGCAACAAGAGACTTAAACGGTCGATAATCTTGAATCGTACATAATTATCGTTGTTAAATGTTTGGGATACACGTATATATATAATCGTATTAATGGAATCATATTGCAATTGTGAGACGTGGTAAAAAATATATTTTTGTAACCTAATTTTATTTAATAACATTCATACGTGAAACCTTTATTATACGTACGTTCGCTGTCAAAAACAAATAATACAAAGTATTGTGCGACGATTGTGCACGAAATTCAAATCGTTGATATAGTTACGAAAATAATAATACAAACGCTTTCATTAGTTTCTTAACGGCCTTTATCAAGTCTTATTATATAATAATACAAATATACGTATGGTCGATCGTATCGCGTTTGACAACGACATTATCTACCAAACCAGACGAATATTATTTATATTTAAATTTTTGTTTATAATAATAGTCTAATAATCATTTTTCATCGTCCAGTGAGCACGGTCAGTTTCGTACCGCACGCAGTCGACTTTGTTATGCTCGCATGGTCGTCGGCTTCATGTCACGTATATAAAATGCGATATAACGTTTATACACATACCTAAACACACACACAACAAAGTACGGTCGTTAAGTCATTGTCCGGTTTTTAAGTACACACGCTCATATTTATAATACTTATGCGTACGCGATCATCGCGATTTTCGATAGTCATTACAATATGGCGTCGTTATGGGACCAGCTTGGTTACGATGTTCATGATTGTCTAAATATATATATATATAGAATAGTCAGGTCAGTGACGTAATAGCTGAGTATACTATGTGGGAGGCTAAAGGTGCCAAATATCAAAATAAAATTTTTTTTGAAAATTAACGAAATAAATCAGATTGATATTATAACATAAACATCGATGGTTTAATAATATAAACATATTAAAAGACTTATGGAAATAAATTTTAAGATATCTAAAATTCGTGAAAATCGAATTAAGCTTTTTTTATTTGAAATTGAATTAATTAATCTTATTGAAATTCATGTAATTTGAATTCCTGTCATTTTATTTGAAAGTAATTCTTTATAATGTGCAAAAATAATCGATTTATTTATTCAAAATTAAAATCTAAAACAAAAATTTAATTACATTTTGTAACCTTTCGATATGTTTACAATTTTACCGTGATATTTTGCAGTTTTTCTTCAAATACTAAAAATCGTATGTGTTTCGTATAACTGAATTATGTGTTATTGCAAAATTAATACATTCCTTACTTTGGTTATATATTTTGACCAAATAAGAATGTATGAAAGTAATTCGAGGTACCTCAAAAAGGATTTTGGCACACGGGTCTCAGAACTTATACTTATAGTTACGCCATTAAGTTCGGTTGTTATTCACTATACACCCTGTACTATATTTAATTATAGGTATTTAATTATAGTCGATATAACATTGTTTTAAAACCGTTCAATTGATGAACTATTGTTAATTAAACTCGTTATTGTTCAATTACGTGTTTAAATTTTATATCAATTTTTATTAAGCGCCAGATGTTTGTTTCTATATAAATATTGTTGACGGTTAACAGTTTCACGTGAATATGTCGTTTTAAATTTAACGAATGGAAACTTACGATATCCGAATAGCACTTTCGTGTAAGTACCTCTCTTTTAATAGTCCATATTGTCTCTATCACGTTTATTTATTAACATAAACGAAAAAAAACGTCTTTCCAAAATATTACCGGTATGTTTTTATTAAGTCCGAAAACTTGCGTTGTCTCCGCCACTCGAAATACACAATTACTGACTTCTATTTCGGTTTTTACCCCTTCACTATGCGAAGATCGAGGATGTCGATCTCCGTGATGTAAACGACCTCTACGGTATTTTCGTTCGCCTTATAATCGAGATTCGTATACTCGCGCTAATTGATTAGTCCGTTTATTTTTTTCCCGTTGTTCAAATCGTGTAACGCAAATATATACGGGTACATCGTATCGCCGCGCGTCTCGTTTCCACAGCAGCGGCGGTGGCGGTGGCGCACACGATTCGGTGGCAAACCTAATTAACACGATTAATTGATAACGGATTGAAATGAATGTCTATAATATATATAAACCGTGAATAACAAAACAAACGCGCGCCACAGGACACTGGCGTAGCGCGAAAACGGATCGTCGTTCAGCGGCCGGCAGTCATCGTCTGCTACGTATAGAGTAGGTTAGAGGTATACGTCGTCGTCGTGTATAGGCATATTATATATCACATCGACAACGAATGTGTGTGTGTATATATATATATATATATTTTTTTTTCGTTTCGTTCACTTCTGCTCGAAATCACGAACCGTGTACACGATTTAAAAGCCCACAGATACGCTCCAGTTACACGCGTATATAATACACTTTTTTCTTTTCTATATTTTTTTTACACGGCGCCGATATTAATATACGACACGCGGCTTGGTTGTGTAGTTCGATCGTACTCACGAAATATTTCACCTACGGAAGAAAATATTACGGATTCGTCGGAGGCAGCGGTGGGCCCGCGATCGACGTTGATCGTAAAACTCGCGTTTAAAACTCCCTCTCCGTTCGCCTAAAAGGTTAAGTCTCGTTTATACTTTGTTACGACGTAAACCCGTTAACTAGAGTTACGCTCGTAGGTTTTTCATGAAATATCGCTAGACGAAGAATTTACGAAATTTCGAAAAATTAAACCGAATGACTAAAAAACTGTACCTTCTCTCCCCTGGCTGCGGCCATTGATCGAATCATTATAATTACCACGTATTCGTTTTGTTTTCTTCGCGGACCGCAGTATAATATTTAAAATCTGCCTATACATAATTTGCGCCGAATAGGCGTAATCTTTTTTTACCCCGTCGATTTGTCCGGGACACGACGTTAAATTTCGAGAAAACCGTCATAATTTTACGACCGTAGTAAACCAGGGCGTGATGTTTCGGAGTTTCGAACGGTTAACTATATTGTGTATTATATATACTGTGTAGGCTTCACGTACACGATGTCGACAATGGTCAATAGATCTTGGAATTCCTATGTACGACCGGTGTCGAAACACCCGCGGGGATCGGCTCGTTTAAAGCCGCGAAAACACAATAAACAACAACAGCTTGTTGTCCGATGGATTCCTCTCGGGCCGAGTTCTACACGCCCCTCGTTGGAAATCGACGCGAGTGGAGAGCGTTACATTATCCATAAAGTATATTCTCGGACGTTATATAGACTTTTTGGGGTGTGTTTCCACTTGAAATCAATTTAGAAAAGTTGTTTTTCCCCGTATAAAACCTATAGACACGTTAAAAATGGGCGTAACGACAACGACGCTGTCCATCGTCTACCTTTGATAACACTACGTCTTCCACAGACATACGTGCATACACACGCACACGCGCGTATATTTTATAATATATATTATAACGCGCGTTCGTCTGTCACTCGAATAATAATAACTTATACCGTAAAGGTACGATCCCCGCAGTCATGACAACGGAATACACCTTTTATGTATATGTATATTCATGTTAGTGGTCTCGGAGAAACAAAATGTTGAATACCCTCGATTATTAAAATATTCTCTATCTAGTCCCGTCGCAGTATAAATGTATAAATATACGATAATTACCGAATCCATATTATTCCATGTTATCTGTAGTGTGTGTGTGTACATGCTTTAGCTGTTGTTGTTTACGCCGAGTAAAAAATAATAATAAAACTGTCCGGATTCCCAGACAGTGATCCAAACATAAAGCGAGGGATTACATTTCGATACTATCCTTCCGACAACTTTTTAAAGTATTCCATTCGCTATTTAAAATAACATTATCAATATAAACGTATCCCTTAGTTGGCGGTCATCGCCACTTAACCGTGTAAATACCCATTATTCGAATTATCGTCGCGACAACAAAAATACATATACGACGCACTCTCTGGGAAAATTTGAAAACTCCTTGAATTATTACCGTGGTAACAGTGACGTCCCCGTCCGCTATTTGTGTCTGTTCGTTAGTCGTTTTCGTCGTCGTCACCGCGTAAAAGTATCGTGTATGTGGCCAATTACACTTTTGCGCGTTCACCGAATAACGAATCCGTCAAAGTTAATTTTTTTTTTGACGTTAGATTTCTGCATTATTAAACGATTTATTTTTTCACGTCGAAAATTTCCGACGATTTGTAACAATTCTGAACTCGCAATTCAAGAAAGAAACGTAACGAAATAAAGAGTTTATAATATTTCTATACGTACATACATACGCTTCCATTTCGGACGGCGCATTAATTTTCACCTTTATACGGACATTTTTTCTGAGGATGAGTTTAGAAAAATAAATAAGCGCTCTTGAGGAGATTTTACCAATACACTTTCTATATTAGAAGTTTTATTATTTAGAACTTAAATACAACCTCTAATTATAGACATTTAAATAAGATATACTAGATGTATAATATATAAATATATTGGATTAAAAAAAAAATCAGTCAATGTAAAACTATATGAAACAACAATTATATATTTTGTTCATATAATGATTTCACGGTTGAATTTTGCTTAAAGAAGTCCGCCTATGTCGTATTATTTATTTCCAAATTGGCAAAGAACAATGCAACGTATTCGCGTATTCGTTACTTAAATTTTTAATTACGTCGTTCGTTGGGTGTAGATAATAATATAATATGTAGTGGCGTATGTAAAGATACGTGTGTGATAATTTAATATGTTGCGTTGGCCGGCGAAATAAATAAAAAACATTTTTCTTTTAAAAAACGTAGGGCTGTGCAATGCGTACAAACCGGTTGTTGGCCCAGTGACGTATAATAATAATAATAATAATATTACGGTGTGGCGAATAGGAAGTCGTGTCTCGGGAGCATCGAACTCTCTCTTTCTCTCCTCTCCCCACGGCCACAGATGAACTGGCACCGGTCATCGTCGTTGTCGTATTCGTTCGTGGTCAATAAGGTAGCGATGGCGATGGCGGCGGCGGCGAGGACGACGACGACTCGGTGATGTACCAATGCGTATACCCCACCTATATACAGAACGATTCGAGTCTTCGTCTGATTTCGAAAATTTTTATTTATTATAAAATACGACAGTACGAGGTGAACTGTTAGAATATTTTGTCCACAGTGCATTAATGCGTGTGCCGAACGGCTAATGGAGGTCATGTTGAACGATTGTAAACAAGATTTGAGACCAAATTAAAATATTTCAGTTTTTATTTCGATTATCGGGTTTAAATTATTTCGGTTTTGAGTAAAATATTACTTCGATTTTATTTAGAGCTTTATTTAAATCTCCATATTCCTATTAATGATCTTTGACTACTCTTTCTTTGGACTACCTCTCTACCTCGAATTTCTTTTACTGACTAAGCTATTGGCGTAGTTTCCAAACTATTTCTTATTTATTCGTTTTGAATTCTACTTAACCTAGTAACTCCACATATTCATCTTAATAATTTTCTTTATACTATTTTTATTTTTTTCTCATCCCTGGTATTCGATGTCCCAATACTTAGTTTCATATATTATCGTAGGCCTTATAATGCAGTTTTATCAAATTTTCCCTCTACTGTAAATATCAGTTTTTTTTATTTCACAATACAGCTGTTGCCTCTCTCCACTTCACCTAGCCACTCCTTATCCTATTTTTATCCAATATAAATAGAATTAATTACAACATTTTAATCGAAATCGATCGATCAATTAATTGCCATAACTTTTCGTAACTTTTTTTGTCATGTCGTGTCGCAATTTATTTTGTTAACCCTGAACCTAAAAACATTTCGTACTTAAAAAAATCTTGAATAACAGTATTGTACAAGACATTGTAAACAACATTTTGTAGAAATTTAAATACCTCGTGGATTTGTGCTGGGTGGGCAACGAGCAACAAACTAAACACTCGTATCGTACCAAATATAAACTTCATTGATTTATGAATGTTTTGTAGTTTATCCCGCCCATGTATAAATATGTTTTGAATAAATACGGATTTTTTAATTTGGACTAAGACTTCAATCACTATATTATATAAAAGTGTGTAACGTGACCGGGGACAACAAACTCGCGTCAATTCGCCGACCGTAGCGAATTCTATTTATATGTGTCGCTGACATCACGCGTGCCTGCGCGATAATCGCAAGATTCATCGTTGTCATCATATTACCATTGCGCGAGTACGAAATATCATTTTGACGTTTTGTAATCATTTTTTCGCACTTATTTTGTCTTCCGTAATATTACAAATTAATTACATCTGTAATCAGTATATAAATGCTTATTTATTCTTGGATTAACAGTAACGTTTCGAAGATAGTATATTTTCTAAGAACCTCCAAATTGTTGAAAGGGTTAAGTCGGGTCTTTAAATGGTGATAAGGAATATGTATGCACATTCATTAATCATTTTTAACGTTTGATTATTAAAAATTATCACGAGTATATAACTTCAAGCTCGATAGGAAAACTATTAAAGCTTTTATACATTAAACATATTCAGTTAAGTATAGAATTAAATTATTGTGCTCGAACGAAGTTTCGATCGAAAATATAATATACTTTTATAGTCGCTATTAAAAAAGCAATCGAAAAATTTAAGGATTAATTTTTTTTTAAATATATACTGAATTTTTTTTAATAGTTTTTCGTAGTTTTTTTAATATTGATAATGAGAAAAAACATTTCGATTTATTATTTTACTAACTCTGATCTAAAGTTTAATATATTATGGTATCTGTACGTAGTTTTTTAATAAAATGGTATTTTGATAAATTTAAAATCTCATGTTTCTATTTTGTGATCATTTTAAATATAATAAACATAAAAAAATTTAATTTGAAAAATATATAGAATACTTTTATATTTTATTAATTCTTATATTTATTTTTCTGAAAATGTTAACAGTCGAAATGCATATTTTGGATTAATTTATCAATTTTACCTTTGAAAGTTTAAAATGAAGTAAATAAATGTAATCCATTTTAGTTTATTAGAAAAAATAAAATCGTTTGATAAAGTAAATTTATATTTTTAACCACAAAAATGTTCAGAAATTAAACATTATAAGAATCGATAAAAATATGAGTTGATTTTCTTTAAATAAAATACGATCGGGACTAATTCATTTGACGAAGATTCCGTGACTACAACAACTCGCTGCAGTTTAACAAACATTCCGGAGGGGATATATATATATATCGCAATAAGTATATATTTTTTAGCTATTATTATTATTATTTTTTTTATATGAGTTCAAACCGTTATTATTATTTTTAAATTTGTAATTAACAAACGATGCGTGCAGGTAGAAGTCTCTTTCGAATCGACATGAGTGTAGACAGTCCCATCAATTAAAATCTAAATCGTTGAGACTCCTCATCACGGTTATTTTTAATTATGTTAAATTGTAACTACAAATGAGAAAAAAACAACCGAGTACGATACTATTATAACCAGGTAGACCCAGCAGCAGCTATTCGAATGTATTATATTATATATCCCGTTATATCTTAAGTCGGTACATGTTAATTATAAATATCTGCGACGTACGTTTCTTTTATAACATATAGATATATCGCAGCATCTTTAATATTTATATATGATCGTTTTGATCATTGCGCTAAATTTTCAGTTTTTTGTTAATGTGTATACTTTTATATATATTAATACACGTGTTAACCGAACTATGTATGTATGTATACAGATAACTCGTAACGAGACGACAGAAAACCGATATTATCAAAACACATTTTATATATATATATTTGTTTATTTCTCGATCCGACGTTTATTCATTTATTTACATAGGTAAATAATATACGTCTCTATAAAACGTGGTTTTCGTTTAACCACGTTCAACAATAATGGGATTCCAATATTATAAGAAAAATTGTGTGTATTATACCGTCATCTTTTGTGCGGATAGGAAACAAAATACTAATTAGAATATTATTGTATATTATAATACCCAAAGACCGAAAACATATTGTATAGACAATCCGTCATGGTTCGCCGCCGTTAACGCACGTATTCAATGTATACATGTGTACACAAAACCCGCGATAATACTCGGGAGGGTGCAGTGACATAACGTAAAATATCGTATATACAGAGTGGTGATATGCCAAGACTGTAAACAAATGTTGTTTTCGTGTTTTTTTATTCGCTATTAAACCATTTCAGAAATATATTTATATATCATTTTTACAATTATATTTCCTTTATTTTATTAGAAAATCATCGTGTTTCAAATAGTAACCTAAATTATTTTCTACAATATTTTTAATAACAATAAAATTAATACACGATCATAATTTAGCCCATCTTTTATTTTTAATATTTCGTTTATGAATAATTAATACTTAATTGTTTAGTCATAGGCGTTACTTCTTGTATATAGTTGGATGGAAATAATGATACTCTTATCTTTATTTCAATTACAAATTAATATTTTACGACGTTTATAACTATATCGTATAAACGGATAACTATCGTTTTTAAATATTTCTGATAAAATGTGTAAGATAACCACCAAGAGTATAATCAATATCTACTACAGTACCACTTTATTCCGATAAAATGTGTAAATTTCCATAAAAGTATATCCTTTAAGAATTTATAATTAAAAGTATAGATTACCGTTAAAAAAAATAAAAGTTCATATAAATATAACAAATAAGGTACGGGATAAAAATATTAAGATTATAAAACAATCTAGAATGGAATGTACGAAGCACTTTATACAAAATTATTTAAGAAAAATTATTTCCATAATCTAACTTGTTTTGTGATAAAAATGTCACCTGTGTCTGTATACATATAACGTGGTGGGTGTTTACCATATATATATATATGTATAATGGTTATAGTTAAACGAGTATCCGAACATGTTTCGATAGTTGGTTCAAGTAATATATAATATATGTATTATATACTGCAAGAGACTCTGTAATGTATGATTGTGAGCGGTGTAATAAAAGACGCGGAGATATTTAGTTTTGAAAATATATCATATATACTTTTACATTAATTTCGATGGCGTATTTACCGATATAAGGTTTACCTAACCTAACCTAGTAGACTTTATCTATAACTGATTTCATTAGATGACATTCAGTAGTAATTAAAGAAGAGGTTCGTAAATAAATCACGAGTCGTGGAAGCGGCGGCAAATGTTCTCCTCATCCTTTTTAAAAAGAAAGGTATTTTTTATTTTAATTTGTATAAATTATTTTTCTACGAAAAATGTGAAAATCAAGAATATTGTTCAATTAACTAGAGTTTAATGTTATATACAGTATATAACATCCCTTACAATGCTTTAATATTTAATTTGGGATATAGAAGTACAATATATTTATGATACGTATTTGAAACGTATAAACGTTTTGGAAACTATACACGCACGCTCGTCCGTCGTTGGCTGCTGCTGGTCCTGCACGTGCACACGGAAAAGTTAATATTCAAGACGCACAGTTTTTGAACGATAGGTGTGACCGAAATAATATTGTTGATTCGCCACGGAGGCGGAGAATATATTACACAGTCGGGGGTTTTTGACCCGCGTTGTTGGTTTTGTCCGACGTGCTTTTTTTACTTTTTCTTAACACGTCCCCTCGTATCGTATACTTTTAAGTATTCGGTTAGCGACCGCCGAGCCCGTGCGCGCATAAATTAAATAATCACAATATAGTTAAGTTTCCATCCGGTCGGGTGTTTTGTTGTTGCTATTCTCGTCTTATGTATACCGACTTGCGTGTTATAATTGTATATCATAATAAACGAGTTCAACACTCCGTTAACACAAACCGTCGTCTTGAATGTCAATATAACAAATACTTAATATGTATGTATAATAAATTCCATTACGTGGTGAAGGAAGTATCTGAATTGTTCAAAGAGTTTGGTTTATAATTGTTACTTAAACAGCAATTAATAGATGTGTTTAAATTACACGTAAAATCATAAGAAATTATCATTTTTTTTATGTATTTACTTTTTTAAAACAACGGTGTTTTCCAATTTCGTCTATTTTACTTACGTATTAAAAATGTTACGGATAAATTAGCTTCTATTTTTAAAAATCATTTTTTACGCGTCGTTTGTTTAAAATGATTAAGAATGTTGAATTTTTGTTAAACGTTTTCAATTACTTCTATTTTTGTCTAATGAGTACCCATATGTGACGATGTATCTACTTGGAATAATGGGCCAAAGTTTCCCGACCCTGCCAGTCGGTTCGTCGCTGGTTCGTGTGTATAATATATATATTTAATTGCTCGCGTGTTCTGATTCGACGTGGCGAAACGTGCCGCCGTGGAATTAACCTAGATTTTTCGTATATGTACATAATATTGGGCTGCACCTCGAGAAAATCAACGAACATTATTACGGTAATATCTACAAGTATCCCCTGTATATACATATAATATTATTATTACGTACAAACGCGCGAATGTGTAGTTTTTCGTTTTTGTATTGTTATAAAAATTGCATTACACCAACTATTGTAATATATAATTCGGTGGATAATTTTCGTGAGAAAGTGGTCATGGGTTTTGTATCGCACACGTTAAATAATAATAATTTAGTCGCCATGATAAAATTATACACTCTATCGTAGGTAATAAAGCAATAAGTATCGAGAAAAGGGTGGGGTCGAACGAGGGTGTTGTGCAAACACGTGCGCGCACATTCTTGTCGTTCACGCGGCTATATATATATATATATATATATAATTTGTGCGTCTCTGAGACGCCCATTATTGTTATTACTATTATTTTTTTTTTTATTATTATTATGTCGGAGAAAAATAGATTTCAATGACAGTATATATATATACCTGATTAAGCCCCGTGTATTGTATGTATGCGAATATATGGATGACGGTTTATTATATTAGAAAAAGGACCGATAGCGGTGAATGATTATTATTATTAGTATACAATATATATATATATATTATTACGTAGGAGGAGATAACTTTCAATGGCGAAATATGCGTGTTTTGTTATTTTGTTAACAAGGTTTTTAAAAAGACGTCTATACATATATATATAGTAAAGTATATTAGTTGGTATATGTATAATATTCCGATTTCTACATTGTCTGTCTGTCGGACGACGGAAGTTTTATCCGCTCAAATAATAATTGTGTTCGTCTGTTTATGTATACCGTGTCTTAAAGTACTTTTAAATTTTTTTGAAAATGTTAAATACTTTTAAATAATTCGGTTTAAAGTATTCTAAATATTATTTGTCGATATTAATTTTTTTGTAAAAGTAATATAAATTCACATATTTTATATTTTCCGTCCTTTATTCACAATTACTTTACTAAACACCAACAATTCAAATTTATTTAATGGTAACTACTACAGATGATAAAATTAAGACTTCCAGTTTGGGAGTTGTATAAAATAAACAAAGTTGGAATGTTTTAAATGATTTTATTCTTTGTGTCTTTGTGTATGATGCATTTTTAAAGTTTCAATTAAAAAATTTTAATTTTAAATCACTAACTTCAAAAAGAGAATCTTAGTTACAATTTTAAAATGTGAAAAACAACGATAAAAATTAAACAAACAGGAATCTGACCTCTACTTATAATCATTTTTGAAATACGCTTAGTTATCCTTAAATAGTTTCGTATTTAAAAAAATTGAAAATTTCATTTTATTATAAAAGAAAACACGCACGCGACCTCGTAGCCTACTCAAAATAGAGACCTACCTAAGATATAAAGTATGTTAATTATTACTATATCAAATTACAATTTTTCGCCGTTTTTTTTTTATTTAAATATAGAAGAACAAAAATTATTTCTTTATAAAAACGAGGAAAGGAATTTCTGTAAGCTTGGAATATGAAAGTAACCTAATTCATTTTTTAGATGAAAAACTTTCAGAACACTGTCTTTATATAGTATGAAAAGCATATATTAAGTATGTTCCAACTTCTAAATTTGATTTTGAATATGATAATTATTTTTAAACTTTTCGTTTATTACTTTGTCATTCGATTTATAAAGTATTATTTAACTTAACAAAAAATTGTATACATAATGATTTTTGTTTTACCTATAACGGTAAAAATGTATCGTATGGATTAAAAGACGTATTATAATAGATATATATACACAAGATGGAAAATCGGAATTCCAAAAAACTCGTTATGGACTTGTTGTATCTAATAAGATACAAGATTTGTTTTTTTTTTGAAACCTGTTTTAATTTATTATCGGCAATAGTTGCGGTAGCGGTGTGTAGAGTAGAAAAAATTTTCGTATTTTCTAAAATTCTATCCTTAAGCAAATTTATAATAATTATGCTTATTAAAATTAATATGGTCGAATGTATATAAAATAACAAATACAAAAACTGGTTTTGACATATGGGTACCATCGAAATTCAAATTTACTGGTTTTTCTCTCCCTCGAGAATTTTATTTATACATATTGTAACTTTGTAGTCGAGTATAATGTTAATTTTAAATATATTGAATTCAGCTTGCCATTTACTCCGCTTTATACAATTTATTAAAATTTTCAATTCTAATTTTTGATTTTATTTGCGCTATAATATTGGTATAAAAACATTTCTTTTCTAATTAATTTGTTTTTCAGTCTAGTGTATATTTATTAATAAGTTTCAACTCGTCCGATAAAAAAGCTTAAATACGATTTACTATAAATTTTTTATTTCATCAAGAATAATGGATAGTCGTTTAGGTTCTATTAATGCATATAAGATATATAAATAAAAAATACATTTTATAAAAATATATAAAACATTATTCAACTATTATTAAACAGTTATTAGAGAATGACAAAGTAAAATATATTTATTATTTTTATATTTACAGGATATATTATAAAGCTTAGCCTAATATAATCACATTGTTTTACCAGTTGACAGTCGGTTTTATGTATATAATAATATTGATTTAAAAAAAAATTCGATAATTGTTTTATTTAGTGATATAATAACAAAATTATTTATCGAATGCTTAAGAATAGAAATATTTTAATATGTATAAACAAATACTGCACCGTATCGGTATAATCTAAAACTTGTAGTTTTTAATTTAGTTTTCGAAAATATTATATTTTTTATAAATTTCAAATTTAAATAATTATTAAATTTTAGAAAGGCACCTATAAAATTATGGTAAAGTAGTAATTTTTAATTTTGTACTTCGAACTTCTTGTAGATGTACAATCTTGTGGCGACACTACAGTCATAGATCGATAAGAATGCGTTTAATAATTATCTATATAACGGTTCCTTAAGTACTCGAATAATAGTTTTTCGTTCAATAACAACAACAAAAAATACTTTAAAACCCATACCGATTATTGTTATTGTTATTGCCGTTACCAAGGGTAACCCGTTAATTCGTTGTAGACCTATATAATCGCATTATAGATATATGGGAGATATCGTGCATGAAGATAGCTGTAACAACAGGTCGACGGTGGTGATGGTTGCGTCATTTGAACAATATTCGGATTGAAGTTCAAGTGCGTTAAAACTAGTCACGTTATTGTGTCAATGACAAGTATATATCTATATATAATGTAATGTATTTTATAATTTTTCCTTTCGTTTTTCACACGATCCGTTTCTTTTTTACAATATGCTCGTTTGCATGGGATCGTCGACGTAGGTAAATTACACGAGTCCATGATGTATACATTTTATATACGAATAAAACCCTTCTTCTAAGTAATAAAATAAAATCAGGTCATAAGTAAAAATATGTAAGGGAAGGAAATTATGGGGACTTAGATCCCACAAAATATATTTATTCAAAGTTGAAGCCCCATCCTAAAAAACCTAAAAACCAATCTTCGGATTATGTGTATTTACAATTATACATTAATATATTGTGTATATAATAGTTTCGAGAAGGCAAAATAAAATTGTCTAACGTTTTTATCGAATATTTAATTTATAAATTATATATCATATAACGTATATCATCGTTATATCAATTGTCACGTTACGCTTGAAAAACATCTAGTCGGTATATAATACGTACACGAATCCCATATCGTCAGTAACACGTATTCCAATGATATTATTAGGTATTAAACAGACCTATGACAAATTTTGGTCAAGTCCCACCGGATTGTAGCGTCGTAAGGTAATATTAGTAGTAGTAGTGTAATTGTAGTAGAAGTAGTACGACGAAATACGTATACACACAGACGGGTCGGATGAAAATCCCGTTCCTGTATACGAATATATAAGTATATACGTATACTATACGCTTAATTTCCATGTGTTAAAAAAATAAAAAACCCAACCCGGTTTCGGAATGTTGTATATTATATATGTATATATATTATTATATTGAATTGCGTGGCCAGGCGTACCGTTGTTCGTCCTACATTCTTTCGCCCATCTTTCGTGCGACCGTGCTATGCATTTTATAAATATTACCAGACAGCCAACATTTACTCTGTGTGTGTGTGTGTAATGTATATATGTATTATATATATATATATATATATAAAAGCCCGTTCGAATTTCATATAACATACATAAAATGGATAATTTTTTGAAGGAATTCGAGGTAATCTCTAAAGCTTGATCTAAAGATTTGAATAATAATTATATCAATCGATTTGTTATGGAACCAGCTGAGTAACATAAGCTATTTATAATGTTCTCATCTCTTCACTGTTAAATAGAATAAATCTAAGTATATAGTAGTTTCGACATAATATATCGGTGTTTACGACAACTAATCTTTGAAAATAAATAAAATCTCATTTTGGATAATTTATACATCGAGTTTTGTTTGAGCATATTTTCATTTTAAGAGAGTGAAAATATTTGCGATTTGTTGAACAAAAAATTGTGATATAGACCGATTACGACTTATAGCTAATGTTGGCTTATTATATATATATATATATATATATTATATGTATATGATTTTGGAATCGTATACTGTGAAGTAAATATTAGTGAAATAAAATTTGACATAGTTTACTTGATGTGGTTTTGTTGAGATGACCTTCCTAAAACTTTTAACTGTTCAATAAAATTTATAGTAGTATTATTATATTAAACCTTGATCTCGTTCATTCTATTATTTATGTATACATATCGAGTATAAATCCGCGTTTGTTGGGTATTGTAATTCGTGATTTATATAAATAATCGCGCAAAATAAATAGATTATCTATTATATTTTATTATCAAATTACAAGGCCAGCCATTAACGAATTAAAAGTTAAAAATAAGTTATTTTTTATATTAGTTTTTAACTTAATAATTGATTATTTTTAAAACTTAATGTGTTAACTGTGGGTAATTTATATATAAAGATATCTAGATTAAGTAAAATTCTATTCAAATGTTTATAATTTTACAATAAAATACAGGCTCGCTTACATTTTATCTACACTCGTCAATATTTTTTTGTAGTTTATTTTGATTTGTTTTATACTTTTTTTTATATAACAATGAAACGACAAAACAAAAAAAAATATATGATTTCGTGTCGACATCAACTCGGATCAACGTAATGCGTAAATAGGGCTAGTTTCACACCGTAAAACTTATTACAATTATATTTATTTTATAACGCGTTATATGGGCATTAGTTGTGCTATAATAATTTGTATTAAAAAAAAAACGATTACTATTTCGGAAAAAAATATTTTTCAAATGTTGAAATTCTTAAGTAAATTATAGATTATAGATATTATTGTGCAATAATGTCTAGCAGACGGTATGACTGATTATGGTAAATGAGTTCATGAATCAGATGTCTTATTACATAAATATTTAATTTTTAAGCGTAAATTTTTATTTCACTTTTTCAATTATATATTTTTATAAAAAATTGTTTTTTTAATCTGTTGATTATACAATGTACGATTAGTATAAAATATATTTAGATATTATTATTTATTTATTTTTTACAGATTCATTCAGCAGCTGGCATGAGGTTAAAAATCTATGCGGCCATTTTGCTGGTCGTCACTCTTCCATACGTGTTGTCTCAGGTATTATATAATAAATTTATATATTTTTTCATAAACATTTTTTTTATTTATAAAAACAAAAAACCCTATACATTTTAAAAACGGTTAATAATTTATAATCCTGTATATAAAATTTTGATGTGTATAATTTGCGTTAATGTAATATTTTTTTCCCATGTACCTCATACATCCCTAATTAAAGTATGACATGTAATTAGTACATTTTTTTTTTGGTATTCAATTAGGATATACCGAAAAAAGTTAGCTTACCTAGCCTGTTCTTCAAAAAAGCATTCAAATATATATTCTAAAATTGGACTACTATTTTTCGCTAGTACATTAGAATATTTATTATACTTATAAAATGTATTTTACCCAAGTACGACTGTTTCATACATATATATATAAAACACAACACGAACACCATATTTTAAATAATATCTTTTGATGGAAACAAATTTATATTAATATTATGTCAAAAATCTATTGTTCCAGTTATCTAAGCACATAATATAAAAATTCTGTTCGCAATTTCATTATTCTCCTGCAGTCTTTGAATACAAATAATAATCTATATATATATATATAGACTGCGGTTCGCGGTTACGTTAGGATAGACATTCACTTCGAATTAAGCGTAATGACGTAACATTTTTATACACCTTTAATTCTTATTATTATTATTTTGTTGTAAGACTAGAAACGAAAATCAAAAGATTCTTGGAAGAAAGTGTTTTTGTAAATGTATGACGTGCAAACGACTTTATTTTCTTCAAAAATCATATTAATCCATATAACGTTCGGATATTAATTAATAGGTGTCGCGTTTTTACATTTAATTATAATACTCATGACGTAATTTATTTATTCTTATTACAATTTTAAATACTGTATATTATTATAAATTAGCTATATATATATATATATATATATATATATTATATATCATGATATAATATATACGTAATAAGTTCTGAATGTTCAGTATAATATGAAAATAATTAAATATAGTATATATATATATATATATATTTAAGCGATTAAAGAAGGTTTTTGATATTGTGTATGTTATAAATCATTAATCGAGGTAAATATATGCATCCTAATGTCACGTACATTGGTAGGCGGACGTGGACGGTTCATTTTCTTCGTTTACAATCTAGTAAATTAAGTCTTGTACAAAAGTGCCGTATTTGTTCCCTCTTCGATTCTATTATATGATATCGTGAAAACTCCGAGTAAATAAATATTGTTCTAAATATAAATATTAACCTAAAAAAAATGAAATTAAACGAACTATTGATATTTCGTCGATTTATATATTTTACGCATTATCGTACCATTGGAATATAATTCAGGGACGAACTGAAAGGAAGGAGGCAATTTTTAGAAAATCTAAGCATACCGAATGTAACTTTTTTTAACGCAAAGTAGATTATTATAAATTTAATAATGTATATATGTATAGGCAATTATAACTAATTTCGTATTGAGTTTATATTTAAAACACGAAAATTGTTAATGTTATATAAATTTTAAACGAAATAAATTGTCGTTAAACGAGTGAACAATTGAAAATTATAATAGTTTTCATACAAATTCTTTAAATTTATGGTCATTTTTATTTAAAAGTGATATCGGGCTATAGTATTGTATAGTCAAATTGGAAAAAGTTTTCACGATTAAATTCAAATTTCTTGAAAAATAACTATGTAATTTTGAACTAAAGTAATATTTATTTAAAATCTTAGCGAATAATTGTTGGCTGATGATAAAAAGAAATGATTCTATATATGATGTGTGGGAACACACGCATATTTCCGTATATCCATATAAGATAAGTATATTTAAGTAGGTATTTTAAATCGCGATTTCAGTATGAGTACTACCGACTGCGTGAAAGTGGCACGGCTACATCACGACGGCGAATAATATATGTATTATATATATATTATAGCTGCACTGTGTTTCTCAATGGATTAACGTTGCAGACATAATATATATCTATATAATATGCATACACATACGCATATATGTTCTAACAGTATATATATAAATGCGTGCCTTCTAATCATCTGCATAATCGATGTTATAGCCGATGTACACGCACAAAATTACGTCATAATTGTTA
Source organism: Geopemphigus sp. TES_GeoC_2020 (assembly GCA_025469175.1). NCBI lineage: Eukaryota > Metazoa > Arthropoda > Insecta > Hemiptera > Aphididae > Geopemphigus > Geopemphigus sp. TES_GeoC_2020. The sequence goes on along the minus strand of JAIPRN010000399.1, from coordinate 38,756 downwards.
TAATCCGTCGTTGACTTTTTAAATCGAATACATACGTACATGCATACACGCTTACGTAAAGTCAATTGCCAAATTTATACAGCGTAATTAATTTAAAATCTGTGGGTATCAATAATACTTGTCTATATTATATTATAAATGATATTGCGATATTTGATTTAATATATATGTAAGCCTTAAAAAGAACGTTTACACCCATCATATCGTAATAATATGTGTCAGATAATTATTTTGTTATTTATTATACTTTTTATTTCGAACTACATTGGCGTATTTGGTTATACCTCGGATGCAGTAGCGTACTGAGACCTGAATTTCGGGGGATAGAGGTTTAGGTTTTTATTAATTTTATTTAATTTTTAAATAAATAAATCGGATGACCCTAACGAAACGAAACACGTTATAAACTTTAATAGATTATTCATTTTTAACCAACACCTTATATTAGAACATGTATTGAAGTTTAAAAATATTTTAGTTTCTGTTATTATTGACTAAAAATATACGTTTCGTAAGAAAAATATTTTTCCTAAAAATTTTTGGGGAGGGTTTATTCCTTCCCTCCGCTAGTACGCCACTGCTCGGATGTGTCTTATGATTAATATTTTAAATCTGTTGTTTTGAAAAAAAAGTGTATTCTAATATTTAAGTAGAACATTTTGCGCTAAAAATTATTTTAAATTTATATAAACAAAACTGTAAAAATATATAAAATTGAAAAAATTGTAACGGTAGTTGACTGGCATCCATAAAAACGAGCGCCTGTATTTTAAATAAATTATTGATTAACGAGTATCAATTAATTTTTATAGTAACTTAATCAAAGTAAAAAACTATAGCTTAATTCAGTTTATAAAATCATATAATTCGCTTAACTTTGAGAAATTCGGTAATTATATCCGCTCTATTATTATGTAATAGAATATTTTAAAAATTAATAAGTATTACGGTAAAAGTCGACTTTTACTCAGATAAATAAGTTTTCGTAAAAAACAACGATATATATATTTATTAGATACTTAGCTTTAAACTGCCAAATAGTAATATGAAAATTTTTTAAATCTCGGCATAAGTAATATGTCAGTGAACGGTTAAATACTGCAACATAGTATAATTCAAACACTATACATTAGATAATGTAACTTTCTCTATAATATAATAGTATCTATAATAATAACATTATTTACGTGACTTTTGCATATATACATATATATTTTATATTTTTCGAGATTAAAAAAATATTATTATGTAAAATCTCTATATCGACGAAATCAAGTAATTATATATATATAGATAGATAGATATGTGTGTGTGTGTGTGTGTGTGTGTATATTCGATGAACAAAGTACAAAGCAACTATCCTTACATTATTTGTAGGTATTATATTATCTAACTATGATTTATGACAATATAGTATTTTAATTATACGGAAAATACTATTTATCATTGAACGATTACAATACTATATAAAATGTAAGCGGAAAAATATAAATAAATAATACGAATAATACAAAAATATGACATATCGGTAAAAAATGATCTAAAAAAAATGTATTAAAATATATTAAGATTATTGTTATTTTTTTTCTGGCTTATTGGGTACAAGAAATAAGTGTACGTAAAATAGTATTCGTTATTATAAGCGCCTCAGATTTCACAATTCGTTGGTAATAAAAGGCATCCATTTTTATGAGCAACAATGTTTTTTACAATTTTTTTCGTATATGTTACATTTTTATGGGACATGATTCTATATATATATATATAAATATAAATATATATATATATTGATTATTATATAAACAGAAATAACGTTACGATAATAGTCAGAAAGTATAATATATAGATTGTTTATAAATATTTTTCATTGTTCCGAAATTCTAAAATTAACCTTGATTTACCTAATCATTCTAATCCGAAACTTTTATTTAACATTTTTTACACTTCGATTTTTTTCTTTTTTTCAAACTTTTATTAGGTTTTATGCGTTAAAAATATATTTCACTTCGTGCATTGTATATATGTAAACTTACTACTTCAATAATAATTTTCGTCCTTATTTTATTACGAATGAAAATAATACGTTACATATATATTACAAACGCAATAAAGTCAAGACTTGTCAATGAATGATACCTACCCATTAGTTTTGAATTATCTGCGTCGACTCTTATAATATACCAGTATTATTACCTCATAATATATATGTATAAATATATACGCACACATCGAAAATTGTATTATTTTACTTATACACGAACCTCTTATTATTTGTCCTTAACATTTTTGACCGGGTCAGCGAATGTAATGCAGTTATTTTAATTATATCTTGTAGTCGTGTTTTTGTTTTTTGGTTGTCTAATATTGACTGGGAAAACATATTCTCACATATGTATTGTGGTATAATCAAGATTTGGTACGCGGACTCAAATTCAATTGTATAAAATGTAAAGTAAATTATTATACCGACATTTATTATTGCATTAACGAACATTTCAAATAGTATATCAATACGAAAGTGTATTGTTATAAGCAATAATATTTACCCAAATTTTCGGTATAACTCAAAAAACTATTTATTTATTTTTTTAAAGGTAAATGTTAAACAATACCGCATATATTATGGCATTTTTGACAAAAAATAATACCTGTTAATTAATTTTATAAAATTGCTTCAACAACTCAAAAAGTCAATAGTAATTTTAAAAAAAATCTTATCTATAAGAACCGTAACGTTTTGTAAATTATATATGAACGTAAATATTGAGAAAGTATTACAAAGAATAACAATTTAATTTCTAATCATCAATATTAGGTTATTTATTTTACCAACTAAGTCTAACATTATGTTTTATTTAATTTACAAAATACAATCAAATGCTATGTGTATATATATTAAAATTGTGTTTGTATAACAAATAAAAACAAATAATTCTATTAGTATAGTAATAACTATAATGAAATTGTTTATTTCTTCTCTGTTACAATGTTTAAGCACGCGCATAGAATGTACCTATAAAGTATATAATTATATATTTCGGTAACGTCGTATTTGGCGCGTGAATTTTTGAGTTTGAATGACCATAGTTATTTTATAAAAAAAAGTTACGAAACAAATATAAAAAAAATAAATAAATAAATATATATATATAGGTAATTATTTACGATTTCTTATATACAATTTATATATAATCAATAAAATCTTCAATTGCACAAATAAACGAATATGCTGATACCTACATAGTATTTTTTACGCCAGATCAATATTGTTTATTTATACCGTTTCCAAAAAAATTTATTTTTTACTTTTACGTTTTAAGCAAAGCGATGATTAATATTTTTACAATTGTACAATTTGAGTGTTGTGAAGAATGTAATAGCATGTGTCAACGTAATAATGTTTTTTTTATTTTGTTGTCTGTAAACAATAAGATGAACTCCGATGATCTCAACATGCTTTACGTTACGGAAGCAAATTGTAATTAGTACAAAATACTTTATTTGTAGCAGTGATTTCCTTAGCATAATTGAAAATAATTCGAAACAAACCGATGAAATCGTTAGCATATTCAATTTAAATGTGGACAGTTTTTTGTATTTTCTAAGAGCATAAAATGTAATATAAGTTTTAACATAAACAATATTTTAGCAATATATTCGTTAACTGTTTATTTAGTGTCGCTCAGATTTCTTTTCTGAATACAATGATTTTTCATTGTGCGCGCGCGCGTGTGTGTGTGTAGTATATGTATTAGTCTCTAATTTTTTCAATTTATCGTTGATTTTAAATTTGATCATTTCTGTTTTAATATTCGATATTTTTCAATGTTATTGAATATATTTTAAAGTATACGTCTCAAAAATTATTAAAAATATAACTTAACTCACAAGATTAACTATAATAAAGAAAGTCAGAATTAATGGCAAAATTAATTAGATAAAATAAAATTATTAAGAACAGATTATTATTAATTAGTTAAAAATTTTAATCGAACTATATTAAAAATGTGTTCATTTTGATTTATGTATTAGTCTAAAACGCTTGAAAAAACCTCTATTCTACATCCCTTAAGTACACTATTTTTAAAAAATTATTTTTTTATGAAAAACTGTTTTTATAATAACTCGATGTTAGAAATTTGAATAATATAATTTAAGACTACCGAATCGTAAATGTCGTAATATACATAATTTTAGACATTAATATGTGAAGGCGTTTTTAGTACAGGGGGAACGATTTTTTTCTATTAAAAGTAATTTGTATTCGAGAAAAACCCATACGGGATTATATATTTATATGTTATATCTAATACGTATTTTATGAAATTAAAAATAAAACATATTTATAAAAACGGTTACCAACATTTCAAGTTGTATCTACATGTATAATTGAAAACGCCAATAATTCTCGTTGGTTTTGACATTGTACATATTGTACGTAATAAATTATACGTACGCGTATAGTTCATAAATCAACTTTTCTTCAGATTATAGCTATATACCATATAAGTAGATAGATCTACGATTTTTTTCATTTAACACCGAGATTCCTTTTCTCGTTCATTTATTATTATTATAACGATAATTTTACAATTATTTTTTCGAAAATAAAGATTATCCGTATATTTACCTATTATCTACGTTATTATTTCTCGCGACAGTTACAATCAATTAAAGACCACGTTATTTATAGTAGTATTATATATAAATTGTTAAATTTCCAACGAACGCCGCACACGCGTTCGCGTATTATTTACTTCTCAATCAACTGTACAGCAATAGTAGCTAGCGCTGTTCTCTATATTTATACTTACGTAACGTATACTTTGTGTATCTAACCAGAGCGCATTGGCTCCAATTGATATTATTATATAGGTATATTTAGACCATCACTAATTTTGTATGATTAGATATATATAAATATAAAGTGGCCAGTTGCGAGGAATTAAAATATATAACCGTAAATTTTCGTTAAACATCGTTTTTTGCTAGTGGTTTAACCTACTTGTAATAAATAACGTTCCGTGCATATTATAATAGGCATAAACTACGTGTTTTAGTAGAATGTTGTACAATTTGATAGCGTCGTAAAAATATGAAATTGTTTTTCGACTTATCTAATAACCGAACGGTTACACGTCGAAAAATAAATAGAACTGTCTGAATGGCGCTCCCTTTTTAGAATACAAATTCCATGTATACGTATATACAATTGACGTTGTTAATACAATTTAATATTTAAGTAGTTTTCAAAAAAAGTAACCTTTATCTTTCACTGTTACATATGTTCACTTCGACGTTTATACGTCTATGTATCGTTACATTATTCCGTTATTTATTTATTTATTCTCGTTATTCCGAGTGACTGTATAATCTAATCTAGTCGCATATTAAAATTAATAGGGTATATTTTATATATTGTAATATAGTTGATCCTTGACTCTACGCGGTGGTATTGTGTTAAATACGAAGTGTTAACACCCCAATTATATACCTTATTAGTTTTATAATAACTTTTTAGACGGGTAATTCAACGCATTCGTTCGTGAAATACGTTATATAATAACTTTTATTATATAGGTACTTCGATTTCTTTATTGTGATTACTAATCAATCATCTTATAATTAATATACGGTTAACGGTGTCCATCTGTAGGCTTCTCTCCAAAACGCGACACAAGATTAATTACGTAAAAAGTGTTTCTGTCTATCATTATAGAATTATAGATTCGTAATCAAGAATCGTCAATATTCTTCACGTTTGCTCTCGGAACATGTCCAGTGTGCGATATTTATGTATATTATAACCTATATACGTATATTTTAAGTCTTACACCGCCGAACGCTCGATTATATCAATGATTAGCCGTCGATAAATGTTCTGTCTTATATATTATAATTTAAGAATTATAATTGACAAATCTGACAGGAACAACGTGGTTAAATCTCTTCATTTGTTACCTTAATTAAGTGTCGATTTTTAATTAGCCGGTATCGTATAATTATGTACGTTACGTTCTTCGATAGGCAGATAACTAGGTCCAAGATATAATTTACGTTATTAATACTCTTACGCGTAATAATAAAATATATTAATTAAGGTATAACGATATTTTATCCGCATTTTAATTATTATGTATGTAATAAATCTAACGGAAAATTATCATTTCTAATAATAGGCGTTTTTCGTTTAGCGAAAATGAACGTTCGTATATCGCGATAATTATATTGAGGGTAAAAAAATTATTTAACGCTTGTACACGCGCCACAGATTAGGCGTCCTTTAAGGGACAATTAAAATAAAATAAAACGATTAAAGAATTTTTTTCTCCTTATAATTCCAATTTGAAACGTTTACAGCCGTTTTATATAAATCGTCGGCGATTAGTCCGGTTTTATAATTAAAATATTAAACGTTACGGTATCCGTCGATAAGACGGTGTATTCGTTATTTATTAAACTAAATAGACGTTCCATTCGATATTTAAATACAATTGTTTCTCACAAACGTTACCATCATCCGGTATGGTCTAGTGGCTAGGATACCTGGCTTTCACCCAGGAGGCTCGGGTTCGATTCCCGGTACCGGAATTAAGAGAATATTTTTTATTTATTTATATTATTATTATATAATTCGCTCCTTAATTATAACGTATAACAAATACAATTTAAAAACTTTTTCGTACGAATATTATTAATTGGAATAACAATTTTCATACCGCGAAAGTAGACACACGCCGAATTTACCTAATCGATACATTAAAAAGAAAACGTGTAACGAGTATATTTAAACGTCGTTGTTTTTATTTGTTTACAGATTCAGACTCCTGGCACCGGTCTATTTTCTTGTCCATCGGGTAAGATTTTTATTATACGATCAACTGCCGGTGTGACGTGATTTCGTCAACGTTTTTAATATTGCGTAAATGGAAAAGTTTAATATCCAACGCGCGAAACGATCGTGTAATTTTTCCCCCTTTTCCGAATCAACGAAAATGTCGTTTTCCTTTTTATTTCGGAAATTGTAAAAAAGGAAATAATAACGATTACGCCGCCGATTTGTACGCTGATATACTCTCGCGTAATTGTCGACTTTCGTAGAAAACGAATTACTTTTTATCGGCGGAAAATAACCGATTTAAATTGTTTTTTTTTTTTACGCTAAATTTTTCGACTCGCGATCGCGTCACCCATCGCGCGTTACATAAATCGCGTATTTTCTTTCCCGAAGTTCAAAATCTAGGTATCCTCTTCGTGCGCGTATAATCGTGCGCCCGCGGTATATAAAATAAGCGCGACGTAACAATTATTATCCGGAGTCCACGTAACGTTTTAACGTGACGATATTACGGAATTCGCTCGTTATTGATCGTGTGTACGGCGGTATAGGTTAGGTGTATCGTGTCCGAAAAGTCCGAAATTATGTTCGAATTCCGTTCTTTCACGTGCCGCATAAATACGGGAGCAGCGTTGTAATTTCTATATTCTAATAACCTCGCACGTACTACACGATTTCGATTGTAATAATTGCGCTCGCCTATATATATATATATAGACATATTTCGAACTTTCCACCCGCGACCCTTGTGTACGTAAAACACCGTTCGACGATTTTTCGCACGCGTTACGTTACGCGAAAAACCGTAAAAACAAATACGTACTCGACGCGGGAACGCCGTACAGTAATTTTCCGGACACACGAGTTGCCGGACGAGTGCGACTGCTTTTTAATCGAACTCCTCGAATTAATATCAAAAACGAACGTTAAGTTCGAAGGAATTCGTTTTACCGAAAGTTTCAAAAATGTTCGAAAAACTTGGCGCGAGACAATACAAAAGCCGTTAGTAAAATCGACCGGGCAAAAACGCGTCTTTTAGTACCGTAGGTGTTAACTAAACGGTTTACTAGAAAATGTCGCAGTTCCGATCGTTTTCGGATAGTTACCGCGACGTCCGATTGTTTCCGAGTTTTAGTTCAAAAACTATATTTACGCACAATATAAACGTTATTATATCGAACGTTGTTCGGTATTTTCGTACGGACAGCTGCTCGTACCCCATACGCCAGAAACGCCGCTGACGAAACACGACCCCCGCGTTATTTCGTGCCTACATAATATATAACGCCCGTCTTATTGTACAAAAGTTAATTTAATTTTTCTCTCCCGCCCTTCATTCCTCTCCGTCAACCGCCCCCTCCCGACAATACCGCAGCAGCCGCCCATCAACCCACGTAATTACTATATCCAATATATATATATATATGTATTATTGTTATTGATCAAGCGCGAACCGTGGGGGGACACAATGTCCGCATCTCTTTGTGCCCATCTATGTACAGTACTTGCCGTATACTATATAATATTACGGGTAGGTACGATACGTGTGTATATGTATACAGGGCGTTCCGCGGAGTTGAAAAAAAAAATTAAACGAATTTACTCGTACGCGACTCCGGAAAAACGAACGGGCAAAAATTATATACGCGTATACTATTTCCTAGCTGCTCGATAACGCGATTGCGTTACGCGACTAATAAGAATATCGTAACGGAATAAATCGTTTATTTTAGGTTTGAATACTAGAAAAGAAATTCCCGGGGACATGGTCGTCAAGTGCTTGTAGACATTTTAGGTAAATTGTATTCGACTTTTGCGCGGAAAATTTCCCAAATCTAATTTCGGCGATAAAATGTTTCCGATATACGTGGTTTTATATGTATGACGTGATTTTTGGACGATGTTTTTATCGTCCAAAATTCGTGATTTTTCAAACACGTTCGATTTAACGAACACCCTGTATATATTTATACCGTCAACGGCGTAAGTTAGGTAGGGTTCTATCTTATTAATTTCGTTATATACGGTTAGATTATTAAAAATGTATATATATATATACACCACAGTACCGATGGCGGGAGGTAAATAACCGTTGTACTTATATACAGACGTACGGAATGCGCGCGTTAAAAACACGCGCACGTACATTTTTCAACAAATCCAAAAGGAAGGGTATACTTAAAAATAATTTATCGAAACACGTATAATCCGTCGGCATAGGTCACGCTTTGAGTGTATCTTCCATCGTATTAATATTATATTTACACACGAAATACGTCGGGATCGTTATAAAACAATAACCCAGCCTGGAGGCGATATTATGTATAAGGTACTTTAAGTAAAATAATACGTCTCGGGACGCGTCGGTCTCGGGTATTGTTTATCCTTTCTTTTTTATTAAACGCGTAATGTATTTCCGTCGCGTCTTTTTATTCTGTTACGCGTACGTTTCTCGTGTCTACATATATATATTACGGACGATGACAATCTTAAACCGAATTTGGGCCCGATAGCGGATGAGGAGGGCCGGGTGACGACGTCGATCTAGCGCGCGAATTACTCGACTACGTAGTACGCGCGTATACTTGGCGGGCTGTATACACTACGTGATGAGATGACGCGAGCCATTCGATCGGTTTTTGTTTGTCCGCTAGTACGGTTGTTAATATAACGCGCCCGTAGAATTATCGGTTTTTCGCGGGATTGTGTCGGAAAGACGGCGCCCGAAGGTCGGAGCGTACCGCAGTCCGACGCCTTATAATGTATATTATGTCTCGGGCCTCCGCGCCTGTGTCGCCGTACGTATATTGTCGTTGTACGAGCGTATATATTTTAGCATATAATGTACACAATGGCCGGATGGAATACGCTGAAGAACGTGCGCGGGACGTGCCGCGCACAATGAAACAATGTATATATGTACGACACTATTATGTCGGTCCACCGTGCGCGACGACGCCAATAAAATATAAACGTATAACGTTCGTCGACTACCACCACCGGTGGCTGGAGTATATGAGGGGAAGACGTGTCCTACCTATCCCTAGTATTTAAAAGAAAATGCGATTATTTTTATTGCCAGCGATTCTTAGATATATATATATACAATTATTAAGGCCGACGGACGCGTTTTTAATACGAAATCTCGTGGCGAAAATGCTCACGCTTACGAGACGCATTATCGAATTTCGACGGTTCCGATTTCATTATTCGAAAGATTTTCGCGCGTATCCCCCTCCGATTTACGAATTGCAATATTCGAAAGCCGTAATAAAAAACCTTCCGAGTTCGTTCGTTTTCGATTCGTCTTTTTGGCATCGCTTCAAAGCGTAATCGGAGTCCAACGAGAGTAGTCTCGGTTCAAAACAAATAGAAATTTAGATCGAACAACACGTCGTCGAAGGAATAAGATACGGAAATAACATTTAATAGGACGTGTTGTACATGGGATACATATACATAATCGGCCGTTGCGGGACGTTAACGACGATTATCGAACACTCGCGACTCGCATAATGTGTAGCGCAAAATAAAGAACACCTTACGCGAAATCGACTCGTGTAATATTGTACAACTTCGACGTTTTGTACCCGGGAAACCAATATTATCCGACCATTATACGGTTTTATTATATCGATTTTATTTCGTATCCTTTTTTGTCGTAATTCCGTCCACGTTCATCCGTTCAGTCTCAGGTCATCGTACATCATCATACAACTTACACGCTAACACAACACTATATATATATATGTGTGTGTGTACAGTAAATGTTACATTTTATACCTAATCGATTTTCGGGGAAGTTGTTCTGTTTCATTCTCGGCCTAATCACCGTAAGTGTAGTACGATGGCGAAAAACCGCAAACCGTGTTACATAGGTAATCTCACGGCCGAATCGTGGTTTTTTTCTTTAGATACGTTGGCGCGAATCTACATACACGCCCTTCGAATATATTTTAATATTATATAATTCGTTAGAAACACTATATACCATTTTACCCAGTGTGTTCAACTTTTATACTACTTCGCTATTGTGAACATGTATATGCGTGTGTGCGTAACTATTACGTAATACGAACCATCGGCGTTGCACGGATATTTAAAAAGTTATTTCGATATGATTTATCTAGAAATAAAACACGTACGCGCGCGTACCGTCGCGACGAATAAAGTAAATATAAATTTAATCTTGAAAAGAAAAAACGCTCGCCGATCGGGTCATAATCGGATAGGAGATTCTCTCACCTAACGTTTTGGCGCGACGACGTTCGACTGTTTACGTCAAACGAATATCGTGTACCTTCTTTCCTAGGCGAAAATTGTAAAAAATAATAAGCGACGCGGGCGACCATACTCGGGTACGTTTAACGACTTGTTTCAAATATTTCGTCGAGCGTTTAATTATCGGAGTACTTTACTAACGCTTTTACGCGATTACTTCGCGAGTCAACGTACGACCACCAGATATGTCGGGCAAAACGCTCGTGCAAATTAAATCGTGACCCCGTCGACGATCGCTATACTATATATATTTATTTATACGGGTATAAGTAGGTAGATTCCTATAAAATAACGTAACACTATCGATTATGTATATATATTTTAACACGAACGAAGTGAACGAATCGATTTCACGAGACGTGATGAGCCGCAAGTACATATTAGTATATACAGACCCGTTACTTACACGCGCAATAATATGTATAAACAAATCGCGGGCGTAAAATCGATTATTACGCGAATGGTTGAACGATTTTTAACGATCGTGGAACAACAGCGAGGTGGTATTTAAAACGTTTTTTTTTTCGTCTACGTTTCGAAATTATCGAAGTCTACGAACATAATATATACACAGCGTCGTGTACAAATACGTCCGAATAAATATAATGGCGGAGATAGAATCTGACGTCTCTACGTGGAAATAAAGTTACGGATAATTTATTTTTTATTTATCGATAAATATAAATCGTTTTTTCCTACGAGACGTACGGATTTTTTACACGTACAATTCGATAAACGAATCTGTCGGTTAATTTGTTAAGAAGCGTAATTATTATTCTATTAAATCTCGATACTCCCGGATGAGTAGACCCATTAAAGAGATGGTACGTTTTTATCGATTTCAACGTCGGTAAATCTCGTTAAAACGTAAATTAATCGGAAAATATTATAATCGGTACATTCGTTCGTGACCAAATACGAATATAACGTAGCCCGCGATCGGTACTCGCGTACGCAAGATCGTTGTTTGAAATACCGTCATTTTTCAATTTTCTCGAATTTTTAACCGCGAGTATTTTACGAGTATAGACGAAAATAAATAACGATTATGTCTAAATTCGTTTAACTTTAGTTTCTGTAATTCGTAAGGTTCACGTAACGTGTATATATGTATATACGTATGGTACCACATTAGACCCTGCAGCGATACGACCGTATTAGCCGCTAGTAGTCCGTTGAAAATATTCCGTGTGAAATATAAATTACGTTTTCCCCGTATCCGTTTCGATAATTCGTCGCGGCATTCGTAAAACGTATGGTTCGACAACAACGAAAAAGATTTCTGTACGCACGTAGTATAATTGTTCGCCAAGCGTGTACATTTCTATATGAATCGATGTACGTGGCCGGATCTATCATTTGGCATTTCTAGGTTAAAAACTATATATTTTTGGCGAATTGACAAATTAACGTTCCGAACGAACATAGCGTATTCGAAATATCGTCGATATATCCGTTTTATTGATATTTCGACCAACGATTGCGACCATATGACGACACAAATCCGAGTTTTTTCTATTTAAAAACCGAAGGAGAATTTAAATTATTCTTAATTTTAACGACGTTATATATATATATATAATGGTATTAAACGACTGCACGAGCCAAAGGAGACTGTCAAATATTATAAATTAATTTTTGAACCAAAAAGAAAAATAATAATATATCCCGGAGAAAATAGCGCGACCGTCATTATAGTGTTACACTCGCTCTCGTTACCTAAATTGCAGGATATCGCAATGATTTTGTGTCACAAACGTTACGGAAATAATATATTATACTTAATCGACATAATATATATATATGACATAAATCTTTACGACCTACATATTAGCTTTGTTATTACTTTTGATTTTTTTTCCTAATTATTATACGCTTATAATATTTGTACAGTGCGTGAAAATAGCTATTGTTCGAATTATTTTCATCTCTTTACGAAGATAATGGCGACAATATGACAACGTTCGACTTTAATAAACTCGTATGTGTTTGTATTATTTGAATTCCACGAATTATTACCAGAACGTTAAATTTGTGTCTAATTAAAAGTTACGTTTTATTAATTTCGAGAAAATAAACGTAATTTAATTTGAAACAAATATCTATAAATTCCAAACAAACATACAGACACTGTTATTCGAAAGTGTAAGAAATAAAAATTTAATTTACGCGAATTGTTTTATATTACGCGTTTATATCCTATACTTTTATATCGATGACTTTCAAAACTTGACGTCTATAAAAATTTCCTACAGTGTAAAAAGTGAAAACTGCATTGACCTTAGTACGAAATTCGACGTGACTTAGACACTTTTGTACGAATAATTTATGTTTAAAAAGTCGTCCGTAATTCGTTAAATTAAATTCATTTTTTAGCGCTTATGTTAACGCTAATTAAATCGTAACTTGTTAATGTCCGACATTGTATACGATATAAAAAATAATAGTAATAATTAAAATCGATCGAATTCGTTTAAAACGAAAATTGTAGATATTTCGATATACGACTAGAATTCACCGCACTGTTGTAAAATATTCGAGTACGAATAAGTACGTACATACTTTTCAAGGATATCTGTTCGAAACCCGCTAGTATAATTTTCAATTAGAACGCAATAGTTCTATCTACGTTGTTATTACCTATTTCGTTTATATAAAAATAATAATGTCACAAGTCACGAGCGTTAATGAATCAACCTTCGATTAACCAGTCGCTAGTAATTTGCCTACGCTTGAGTATCAAGTAACGCACCGATCGAAAAACTAATAAACGCATAAGTTGTTTATTACAAAAAAAAACCAACCGTATGTCGGCCAACGATGTGTTGGAAAATGTCGATTTAATTTAATCGCGTCCTCGTCCGGTTACCTTATCGAAAATCATTAAACGCTATAAATTTTAATCGTTAACAGAATACCCATCGATCCGTCGAAATAGTTTGCGTTATTTATTCTTCGGGTATCGAAAGTATTCGGCGTATATATGATTATACATTTTTTAAAAACTATCTTTTACGACGCTGGAAAATACGTGTTATTATTTTAAGCCGTCTTGACTCGGTAAGATTAAACACATTTGTACAGTTAGATCATTAAGACGTATATAACGGTATAGTCCCCTGTCGAATATAATATATTACGCGGATATATAAATATATTTAACGAACGAGTTCCGAAAAACGTAAAAAACGCGTTAATTAATTACGCCGCGTCGTATACAACTCTAATTTATGGGCCTAGATTAGGTTTTTTTTTTCTAATTGAACGCTTTAACTGTAACGGCGGGTTATATAATATATCGTTAGGTACCAATCTACACGATATTTTAAAAATCCCGTATTAGACCGCTCATAGTGTAAACACGATGTCACACTGGGTCTAAAAACGGATTTAAAGGTTATTACGTGTCAGCCGGCAAACTGATACGAAGAGATTTTAACGTTTTGTATTTTACGTGGGCACTAACGTAATACGTTTGAACGAAAAACGCGAAAGAGTCGGTGTTATTGATGTACGTAGTGTTTCAAAAGTAATCGGAAGATTATCAGAATTCGAGTATTTACGGACTTAAAAGTTCATCGTTTGTCTTAAATCTGAATTCCGTAATATAAAAAAAAATATCGTACTCTCGAAATCTAAAGTTACGCGTAACTTAAAATAATTCGAATATAAGAGCTCTATAGCTTCGAAAACGTTCTTTTGGAAAAGCAGACCTTCAAATCGTATGGAATGACGTACACGATATACGACTTGTTTGCCGACGGTAAATTCTATGTATATATATATACATACCATGCACGTGTGCGCGAATAACAGGACCTGTATACGTAATATACGAAATTAAACGCTCAATTAACATGTGTGTCAGCGCGCGCGTATAGGTACTATACAGTTACGGCCAAAATATTTAAGAAAAACACGCGAGAATGAGGAGGGGCGAGATGGAAGGAACGTTCGACCGAACCGTTATTTATAAATACATTATAAACGCATTTTACCCGTTCGTTATTATTTCGTACAAGAAATACACGCACGGCCAACGCGATCGTCTTTCGTTAGTTGCCGCCAACGAATCAGTCGTATTATCATCACGTTGTGGGTTCGAAAATATCGACCTCGTCGTTTTACGGATACTCGGAGACCCCGTTCGACGTGATGGAAGTTTTTCGTCACTTCAGACACGGACCGAATAAACGTTTCGGTTAACGTCACTATCGATCGGCTAATAATAATCTGTAGGTACGTTATATACATAAGTATATAGTCGTCCTATCGGTTCGTTACAGCGATCGCCCAATGTCAATATAAAATCGTTGTTACGTATCAAGGTGTAATATTGTATAACATATCGGCGAATCGTTCGCGATAAATATTTACCGATCGCGATAATGTCGATTATAACGAATTTAAGAGTCCAATGAAAAGCATCCGTTCTCCGTCTGCCCCGTTTTATTCGTCTTTGGTAATTTTCGAAGCACGACGTTCGTCCAAAAATATCGAAACGTCGTGTTCGCAGTTATAACAAGGGAATCGAGCGCGCTCGCGGAATCTCTCCGATGGCCGAAAGGAAAACGAATGGTATCGCCGTAATTTAAATTACCAACCACCCCCAACCCCCCCAGCCTATAGTATTTTTCGAAGGCGATAGGAGAACGCGGGATACGATATCGTATATTATTTTCTAGTCAATTATCCGACCGACCGGCGATTAGCCTGACCGGTCGTCGGAGAACAACCGACTTGCGTAACAATAATAACGACGCCGTTGCGTTTTCTTCTATCGTTTTCTCGGCGGAGATGAGTCGTCGGGTCGTGACGCCACGCCGCCGCGACTATCCGCGGGTAATACCAGCTCGACGCCGCCCAACGAAAACACCGACCATGACGCGCGGCCGTTGGTATTTATCCACACCGTCAAAACCGTTTTGATACACGCGAGGAGAAAGTCGCGGATTTATCGCCGCCCGTACGTGAAACGATACTAACTTGCCGCCGCGCGTTTTAGGTATCGTGAAATAAAAAACGCGTCGTGTAACTGGCGAGTGACGGGAAAAGAGATAGCCCGGACGGACGAAATCAAAAACCGTCGATTACCGTCCCGTCTGGACGATGGTATTTATTCTATTTTGATCTTCATGGCGGGCACTACGTGTGAATCGTCCCGACGAAATACCTTTTTCGAAACGAATTCGCTTCGGCGTACTAAAAAATGTTTTAATAATTATTCGCGTCGAACGCGAAAACGACGTTCGTCCCTCCCCGTTGTTTAAATAAACCTTACGTTATCTATCGGCCCGGCTGAAAATAGTAATTCTGTTCCGCAAAAAGTTGTATAGCGAAACGTAAAAATACGTAGCCGTAGTGACGTGAAAAGAACGTAAAACGAAAATAGTGAAACGAAAACGCGCGAAACTGAAATAAAAAGCAACGCGCCGATAATTATGAAAACTATCCTCCGTTAAACGGAAACGTTTTAATAAAATCAAAACGCGTTATTCGTCCGTTTTCTTCGTATTACGGTCTCGTATCAAACCTTTCTTTTACCATCCGAGCGCGCTGTAATTTAACACACTGTTAAACATGGAGCGGACGGCTTAACGACACTGTCGGTAGTAAAATTGAACGATTAGAGATTACGCGTAATAATAGTAGAAAGTTATCTTCGACGGCCGAAAGAAAATGTCTCGAATGGCCGTCTGAAATGCGGACGAAAACAAAAGAATGGTAACGGGTCCGGCCGCCGTGGATGTCGGGGCTCGAGAGGGAGACATTTAGACGTGCCGTTGTCGCGAATTCGAAAGCCGCCACATATATTTCCGTACAGTATCGGCGGACGGGCGTAATTAACGGACGCGACGCGAGAATATTACGTAAATCTAAACGTTCGTAACAGTCTAGATCCCGGGCGAATCGGTTTTTACGACGACAACGGGGCGTTTTCGTTTCGTCGGAAAGACGCATTTCCGCGTGGAAGGCACGAAAGTTACTACTTCCCGGGTAGAAATTAGCGTATAATTGAATACACCCGGATTAGTAACTACTAGCATACGAACCAATCGACGTCCATTCTCCTCTCGCGTACAACGTACGGTATCATCCTGCGTACTAAAAAATCGCGAGTTAAATAATAATTATAATAATGTACGCTCGTAATTCGAACGCGAATCGGACGTTGAGTCTCGGTATATTCGTGGAGCTATCGACGTATATATTTCGTCAGCGGATATTGGGCCAATCGAGGATTGCCCGGTAATCTTCGCGTTTCATCTTCACACGCGCGTCGTAACGTAACGGACGTTATATACCACACGCGTATTGTAATTGACGTATATAATGACGTAAGTATATACACGAACTATCGAGTATATGCGCGAACAAAAACGTAAAAACGAAAACCACGGATCTCCCCCGCCCACACACACTTACCGGCGACAAAAAATTATCGTTGACTTTCGCGCGAGGGAGAGTGTGAAATTTAATTACCGATAACAATAATCACAATGACGATACGATAAATTATCGTTTACGCACTCCGAGTAATGTGACAAGCTTCGGCGATTTTATACGCGCCGTCGTATCGGCGTCGATAATGTTATTTGACGGGGGAAAAAAAACGTCGGTTTTTTTCTAATTTATTAAAAATTTGCCGCGATTCGACACACATTCGCTCGTTTCAATGGAATAAACAATTAGACGATACTTCCTTACGATTATTTTCTCCGCGCAGGTTTACGATAACTTGTCCGTTTTAAATCTGTACGGCGAGCAAGAACAAACCAGACGTCTCTAACGTCTTTCTTCTAGTCCGATTTAGTCGTCGAACGTTCGCTCGGAAATATTTTCGCGTTAACGCCGACAGAACGAAAAACACTTAACACTTAACTTACACTAAACGTTTATTCCGTGTTACGTAGGAAACGAACACGGGATTTCGTTTAACGTAACCGCGCCGTCCGTAATCCGTTTTAATTTTAGTTAAAACCCCGAAAAACCGAATAGGTTGTCGCGTACGGCTCGGACAACGAGCGACTTGGGCACGCGAATTCCGACGTCGCGTTATTAATTTTTGATTCGATACGTCGTCGTGCTCGAAAACCGATTGTGACCAACGGCAGAAGCGTTTATTATTGAATTGACGAATACGTCTCTTACCGCGCGCCTGTATTCCGGAGTTGTCGACCAAATACCTAAGGTATCGTGTCGCCGACACGTCCGAAACGAACGTGTCGAGACGATCCGACCGGCTGTAACGCGTTTTTGCGAACGTCAACGCGACAATGTGACCTAAAAATCCAGCCTCGTATTGTGACTAGACGACTAGTTTCAATTTCTATTGCGTGTAGAGAGGACGTCGTAGGTACTACGTGCGCGTCGATAAAGTTTCACCGCGAACGAAAACGAACAATCGCGCGTGTACGTCGACGAGCGAAAAAAAATAATAATAAAAAGATCCGGGGAAAAAAATAAACGGAAAGGAGTATAATATATCGTGTCCGCGCTTGTGTGTGCGTATACTTTGTTACCGATTCCCGTTTTGTGGAAGTTAGCGTACCGCAGTCAGCGCTACATAATATTTTATTTTATACGCAGAGGTACGTGATTCGTTCGGACTCTTTCACGACGAATATGTATGTCACGTCGAATATATCAATCGCGCGCGCGTATTATTCCGTCGTCGTCATGATGGAAACTGTATCGTTTTTTTTTCTCTCCGTCTTTTTTCGACTTTACTTGTATAGATAGATATTTAGAGCCCGAGGCGTTTCGGTTTCGATCGATGGCGGCACAAATACGTCGAAAACCGCAGGTATATACGCGTTCTGTAAACCGTCCCGCGAGCAGTTTATTCGATTTGTTTTCCTTTTTCTTATCGCGCCATCAATTATAGTACACGAATGAGCGAACTATCGCGTAAATTCACAATTCGTACGATCATATTGGGTCGTCGAGATTGGAACTATATATCGCTGGCGGATGGTTTCTCGTCAGCGGTATATATAATATATATATATATATATATACACTGTACAGGATGTCCCACAGACATCTGACGAATGCAAATAACTTTTGTTCAATTTGACAATTATTTTCGTCTCGCTGTAATTGATCGGTTCGGACATTTTCCCGGCGTTATATTATTAGAGTTTATCGAAAACGTTTCTACGGACGGACGAAATAAACTCGTGTTTGGAAATATTATTTTCGGGATCGTAACGAAAACCGAAATATTATCGCGGAGAAAATGTTACACTTCGGGGCATCGTGTACACGCAGAAAACGGACGCGGCCGTACATTAGCGTGGCGAAAAACTGTTCGATAATTAGTTACGTTACGCGAGTCGATCGTTTGATTTTAATCGTGGTTTATCGAACGTAAAATTGAATAATAATAATAACGAACGCGGGACTCGGACGTGTTCATAATAGATATACGTTTCGACGCGTATCGGACGTTATTCGTTTTGGAATAATTTCAAAAAGTAAAAAAAAATTTATATAAACGCTAGAAATATCCGAACGGATGTTACCGATTTTTCCGTTCGCGCGTGCGCGTGTAAAAAACGACGACGAAACGCGATTATTATTATTATTATTAAGCCCGACGCGTGTTTTGTTACAGGATGGGAACTCAAGGGGCTTCACTGTTACAAGTTCTTCGGCATCAAACATTCGTGGGAAAACGCGGCTCAACTATGCAACAGGTATTTCCCTCCTACACTACTATTACTACTACAACTACGATATTTACAAATACGACGATAAATCGGGAAAATTATACGCGATTTTCATTGTGTCGTTTTGTTTTTCGTTTACGCCGCGATCGTACAAATATATAGATATGGCAGCGATTTGGTGTTGTTCGACACGTACATAAAAAACAACTACACGGCGACGTTGGCTAGACGAAGCCTAGGGCCGGCCGATAGGAACAATCAGAAATATTGGTTGGGTTTGGCCTCTCTGGACGATCTCCGGACGAACACTCTGGAATACGCCGGCGGAGTTTTGGTATCGCAATATTCCGGTAAAGTTGCCTCCTAACCTCGAACGTCCCCGAACCCGGCGTACTACGTTTCGGTCGCCTATTTCAGGATTCTGGTCACTGTCTCAGCCCGACCCGTCGTCCGGAGAATGCGTGGACGCCACCGTGACCGACGAACAACAGTCGTGGGAGCTGCAGACGTGCGAATCCCTGTTGCCGTTCATGTGCCGATCGGACGCTTGTCCGACGGGTAAGATACCGGGCGCCTCGCCCAGACGGGACGTGTCCGTCGTAACGATTTATTATTTCTCTTTTCTCCGTTTCGTTTTTGCCCCCTAGGCTCGTTTCACTGTTCAAACGGTCGGTGCGTCAACGCGGCGTTCAAATGCGACAAGCAGAACGATTGCGGCGACTGGTCGGACGAACTGGACTGCTCGGCGAATTGTCACTATTATATGGCCAACAGCGGCGACGTAGTCGAATCACCCAATTATCCGCACAAATACGAAGCGTTGTCCAATTGCAAATGGACGCTGGAAGGTCCGCAGGGGCACAACATATTGTTACAGGTTCGCGCTCGACACTAACGAACGGCGAAGGAAATCCCTTCGAACCGCCGAATTCTCCCATTTTCCTTCGACGTACGTATTATATAAATCCATACGTGTCCGTGTTCAGTTTCAAGAATTCGAGACGGAGAAGTCGTTCGATACGGTGCAGATCCTCGTCGGCGGCCGTACCGAAGACAAGGCGGTGAATCTAGCCACGCTTTCCGGTAAAATGGATTTGAGCAATAAAATGTTCGTGTCCGCTTCGAACTTCATGATCGTCAAATTCAGTTCGGACGCTTCGGTAGAACGCCGAGGATTTAGGTAAATGTCGGCACGGTTTTCGACACGATAATATATGTTGGGAACACGCGTTGTGACGCCAGCGACTTATTTTATAATAACGTTGTCTTAAAAGGGCTTCGTGGAAGACGGAACCTCAAACGTGCGGCGGCAATTTGAGAGCGACGACGCAACCGCAACCGCTGACTTCGCCCGGTTACCCGAATAACTATCCCGGTGGTTTGGAATGTCTGTACACCATTACCGCTCAAGCCGGCCGGATAATCACTCTCGAGGTACAATGACGATACCGACAATCCGTTACATATATATATATATACATATTTCCTGTCTATCGATCGGCTAGTTTGTAAATCGTTTAACGTTATCGTGATGTTTAGATCGAAGATTTAGAACTGCAACAGAACCGAGACTTCGTGTTGATTCGTAACGGAGATTCGCCGAAGAGCCAACCGATCGGACGTTTAACGGGATCGTTGGAAAACAATCCCAGGTTATTGATGTCGACCGGAAACCAAATGTATTTGTACTTCAAAACGAGTTTGGGCGACAGCAAAAAAGGGTTCAAAATTAAATACTCGCAAGGTTGCAAAGCCACCATAACCGCGAATAACGGTACCATTTCCTCGCCCACTTTCGGCCTATCCAATTACCCGAGCAATTTGGAGTGTCTCGTCAAAATCAAAAGCCCTACCCTGAGCCCGTTGTCGTTGAAATTCGACTCGTTCGTTTTGCACCAATCCGATTTCGTGCAAGTGTACGACGGGGCGAGCACCAGCGGACTAAGGCTCCATCCCAACAACGGTTTTACGGGCAACACTCCGCCGAAGATAACGCTGACGGCGGCCAGTGGGGAGATGTTGGTGCGATTTATAACGGACGCGTTGCACAATCAAAAGGGCTGGCACGCGACGTTCTCAGCGGGTACAAAAACAACGGTCGTAGATAATTAACGAGAAAAACCAAATAACGCGCGATATTTGCAGATTGTCCGACGTTGAAGCCGGGCGAAGGAGCGCTAGAGTCGAACAGAGACACAGCTTTCGGAACAACGGTTACGTTCTCGTGTCCGGCTGGACAAGAGTTCGCGACGGGAAAATCGAAAATCACCACCGAATGTCTGATCGGTGGTAACTGGTCGGTGTCTTACATACCGAAATGCCAAGGTAAATACACAACGACGTTATAACGAATCAGCGGGCGGCGGTTGTTCTATGTGCGCGGTTGTTAATTTAGAGGTGTACTGCGGGCCCGTTCCGCAAATCGACAACGGATTCTCGACCGGTTCGACCAACGTGACGTACCGCGGCCAAGCCATGTACCAGTGTTACGCGGGATTCGCTTTCCCGTCGAACGAACCGATCGAAAAGGTGTCGTGTCTGGCCGACGGACGGTGGGAGAGACTGCCGACGTGTCTGGGTAAGTGTCCCGCGTTCATATTCCGTCCGTGGCGGTCATCTTATCGTGCGCAAACGTTTAGCCTCGCAATGTCCGCCCCTTTTGGATACGCCACACGCCAACGTGACGGTGCTGAACGGCGGCGGCCGAAGTTACGGCACAATCGTTCGGTTCCAGTGCGACGCGGGATACGTACGGTCGGGACACCCGGTGATCCTATGCATGAGCAACGGTACTTGGTCCAGCGGAGTGCCAGTCTGTTCCCGTAAGTTTCGATATATATATATATATAAGTGTGTGTACGTCGACAACATCGAGTTCGGAACTAACACCGAGGGTCATAGGCGCCGAGTGTCCGACACTGCCGGAAATCAGTAACGGGTTCGTCATCGATCAGACACGTAAATATTTCTACGGGGACGAGGCTCGCGTACAATGCCATCGCGGATTCAAGCTCACCGGAGGACCGTCGATAATCAAGTGCGGAGTCGACCGAACGTTCTCGAACGTACCGAAATGCGAAGGTAAGCGAACTATAGTCGTTATAGTGTAGAGACCACCATCACCGCGTTGGTTCCCCTAACCGTTTTCGCCGCTAACGACGCGCGCTTTCAGACGTCAACGAGTGCGCCGCCAGCCAATGCGATTTGGCGTCGACCGAATGCACCAACAGTTTGGGCGGTTTCCACTGTCGTTGCAAGCCCGGGTTCGCGCCGACAATGGAATGCAGACCGGTCGGCGACCTGGGTTTGATAAGCGGAGGGATCTCGGACGATTCCATCACCGTGTCCGGATCGGAACCGGCGTTTACCAAAGAGGTACGTGCGCGTAGGTTCGGTTAAGGTATACGCCGTCCGCGAAAAACGAATTAACGTGTTTGCGACGGCCGCGTTTAGATGATACGGTTGAACACGATGCGGGGATGGTGCGGCACGAACACCGAGCCGGGCGACAATTGGGTTTTGATCGACTTAAAGGCGCCGACGATCGTGAGAGGGTTTAGGTCGCAAGGCGTGACGCGGGGCTCGACCAACAACAAGGTGGCCTTCTCCTCGGCCATACGCGTTCAATACACCAACAATTTGACGGACGTGTTCAGAGACTACACGAATCCCGACGGTACGCCAGTGGAATTCCGCGTGCTGGAGCCTAGCCTGTCCGTGCTCAATTTCCCGGTGCCCGTCGAGGCGCAATACGTGAAGCTCAAGATACAAGATTACGTCGTCGCGCCGTGTCTGAAATTCGAATTGGTCGGTTGCACCCGGACAGAATGCGTGGACGTCAACGAGTGCGCGCGTAACAACGGCGGGTGCCAGCAAAAGTGCACGAACAGCCCCGGAAGTTACGCGTGCTCGTGCAACTTGGGCTACGAGCTGTACACGAGGAACGGTACCGCCGGGTTCGTCGTTAACGAATTCGAAACGGGCGAAAGGGACGGCGACGTGTATCAAAGGAACAAGACTTGCGTGCCGGTCATGTGTCCCAATTTACAGGCGCCCGAAAATGGTATGGTCCTTTCCACCAAGGAATCCCATCATTTCGGCGATCTAGTCAACTTCCAGTGCAAGTTCGGATACGTGATGGCCGGATCGTCGTCACTTCTGTGCACGTCCACCGGAGCGTGGAACGGAACCGTACCCCAATGTCAATGTAATTTAAACGCGACACGTCCGTAATGTTCGTGTACAATATATATATAACTCCGCGCGGCGTATTTTATTTTTACAGTCGCGAAATGCGTGTCGCTTCCCGACGACAAAGTCGAAGGGCTCAGGGTCAGTCGGTTCGAAAAAGACGCCGTGCTCGTGCCGTTCAAAGAGAACGTCACGTTGAAATGCGAGAATCCCGGACGGACGCTTCGCCGAACGGCCACTTCCGGCTTCAGACAATGCGTTTACGATCCAAAACCGGTGGGTTTCCCGTTTCTCGACCGACGGCTACGGTGTACTTAGTACCGTTGTTTTTTCAGGGTTTCCCCGATTATTGGTTGTCCGGTGTAGTTCCGTCGTGTCCCCGCGTGGACTGCGGCGTACCGATGCCCACGGCTGGCGCGGAATACGGGAATTTCAAGGACACCAGGTATCAGTCGTCGTTCTTCTTCGGCTGCCAGGACACGTTCAAACTGGCCGGGCAAACCGACAAAAACGACAACGTGGTGCGCTGTCAGGCCAACGGCGTTTGGGACTTCGGCGACTTGAGGTGCGAAGGTCCCGTGTGTCAGGACCCGGGCAGACCTACGGACGGTTACCAAACGGCCACGAGTTACGAACAGGGCTCCGAAGTGCAATTCGGCTGCAACAAACCGGGCTACATACTCATCAATCCCCGTCCCATTTCGTGTATCCGAGAACCCGAATGTAAGGTGATCAAACCGTTGGGTTTGACATCCGGTCGAATCCCCGACTCGGCCATCAACGCTACGTCCGAAAGGTACGGTATTCGAATTCTCGTCGATTTACAAACGGCTAATTACCGTTCCGTTTCGCGTCCCGTTATCAGGCCGAACTACGAAGCGCGGAACATCCGTTTGAATTCGGTTACCGGCTGGTGCGGTAAACAAGAAGCGTTCACTTACGTCAGCGTAGACTTGGGACAAGTGTACAGGGTCAAGGTATAGTTAAACGTGTAGGGGAAATAAAACCGGAAATGATCGAAATCGCGTTAATACGCGCGCGTTCCAGGCGATTCTCGTGAAGGGCGTAGTGACCAATGACATTGTCGGCCGTCCGACCGAAATACGCTTCTTTTACAAACAAGAGGAAAAAGAGAACTTCGTCGTGTATTTCCCGAACTTCAATCTGACGATGAGAGATCCCGGAAACTTTGGCGAACTGGCCATGATCACTTTGCCGAAATACGTGCAAGCGCGATTCGTCATTTTAGGTATGTTTCGCACTTGTCGCGCCCGGTCGATCGACGTACGCACGTGACAAGTTTTATATTTCGTTTTCAGGTATCGTCAGCTATATGGACAACGCGTGTTTGAAATTTGAATTGATGGGTTGCGAAGAACCCAAAGTGGAACCTTTATTGGGTTTTGACTACGGACATTCGCCGTGTGTCGGTAAGTGTTGGTAAACTGAGGCGTTCGATTAAAACGAAACGGCCGACAAATATATATATATATAAAACCGAAAACGACAATTTCCCCTCGATAGACAACGAACCTCCGGTATTCCAAAATTGTCCGACTCAACCGATCGTGGTACGTCGTGGACCGAACGGGATAGAACCCGTCAACATGACCGAACCGGTGCCGGTGGACAACAGCGGTAGCATTGCCAGACTCGAAGTGAAACCGCAGAGTTTCAAGTTGCCGTACTACACGTTCCAGGACACGGCAGTGAAGTATGTGGCGTTTGATTTCGACGGAAACGTGGCGATCTGCGAGATAAACATCACGGTTACGGGTACGTGATTAAGCGTTTTTCAAATCGCCCGGGAACGTGGACAAACATATGCGTTGTGTTTTAGACGAGACACCGCCGCAGTTGAGCTGTCCGCAAAGTTACGTTATCGAATTGGTGAACAGACAGGAACACTACACGGTGAACTTCAACGAAACTCGCCGGCGGATTAACGCGACGGACGCCTCCGGCGAAGTCACGCTTACATTTAGCCCTGACCGGGCGTCTATAGCCATTGGAGACTTCGAAAACGTCACGGTTACAGCGGCCGATAAGTTCGGCAATAAGGCTACGTGCCACTTCCAGGTACGACGAACGGGATGTAATAATATACCGCGCGGTACACGCGAATAAATGGAAGGGACGGCGTACCTCTGGGTCGCGTATTAAGCGGTTCCGCCGGTTTTAGGTTTCGGTACAAGCAACTCCGTGCGTCGATTGGGATCTGAAGCCACCGTCGAACGGAGCGTTGAACTGTCTGCCTACCGACGACGACGGCGACAACGACGGTTTAGAGTGCGTAGCGACTTGCAAAGCCGGATTTAGGTTCACCGACGGTCAGCCGACCAAATCGTTTACCTGCGAACGACGAAGCTCATGGTCGCCGTCGTCGGTCGTACCGGACTGTGTGTCCGAAGACACTCACCAGGCCGATTATCACGTGATACCGTCGGTGACGTACCGCGCCAACGGAGCGGTACCGTCGTTATGTTTGAGACAATACGCCGACATTTTGAATCAACACTACGACGTGCTTAACGACATTTTGACGGAAAGATGTTCCGCCGTCAAAGTCAACATGAACGTTTCGTTCATCGACACTAGACCACAATTGTTAGACGAGAACTTGGTGCAGGTACGTTAACCGTTTTTCTCTTCCGTTCCGTCAATAATCCGTACGCCCGCGAGCGTTCGATTAGCGACCATAAAACGGGACGACCGGTCGCGTTACGATTACGACCGCCGAATATTTTCAGGTCGACTTTGTATTGGGCGTTTTGCCGGAAGTTAGACAGCCGCAGCTATACGACTTTTGCGGATCGACATTGAATTTGGTTTTCGACCTCAGCGTTTCGTACGCTAGCGCCGCCGTCGAACCGTTGTTGAACATATCGGCCGTAGCCAACCAATGTCCACCGTTGAAGGCTCTCAGGTCGTCCGTGTCGAAAGGGTTCGCGTGCAACGTCGGCGAAGTGCTCAATATGGACACCAACCAAGTGCCGAGATGCCGTAAGGGATAATATTATTTATACGGAGCTCGGACTCGCGTTAATCGTTACGGCTCCATTATACAGTGCATTGTCCGGCTGGAACGTACGCGGGAATCAAACAAGCGTCGTGCCTGCCGTGCGCCCGCGGATACTATCAGGACACCGCCAGACAAGGCGCCTGTATGAAATGTCCCAACGGGACGTACACCAAAGAATTGGGATCCAAGAGCTTGAGAGACTGCGTCCCAGTGTGCGGTTACGGTACGTTCTCCCCGACCGGTCTCGTTCCCTGTCTGGAATGTCCCAGGAACAGTTACACGGCCGAGCCGCCCGCCTCCGGTTACAAGGAATGCGTGTCGTGTCCGTCGAACACGTTCACGTATCAGCCGTCCGCGCCCAACAAGGATTTCTGCAGAGGTATATTACATTTTCGGTGGCCGTGAGGCGTGCCGTTTTTCAAAATACCGACACGACCTAATCCGTCTCGCGACGCCGTACGCAGGTAAATGTCCGCCGGGCCAATATTCGGAAACGGGTTTGGCGCCGTGTTCGCCCTGTCCCGCGAACTTCTATCAGACGGCCAACGGACAGACGGCGTGCGCGGAATGTCCGACGAACACGCGGACCAAAGGCGCGGGCGCGACGGGACGGGACGAATGTCAATCGATCGTGTGCACCGAAAGCTCGTGCATGCACGGCGGACTTTGCGTGCCGCTCGGCCACGGTGTCCAATGTTTCTGTCCGGCTGGATTCTCCGGGAAGCGGTGCGAAATCGACATAGACGAGTGCGCGTCGCAGCCGTGCTACAACGGCGGTTCGTGCATAGACCTACCGCAGGGCTACCGTTGCCAGTGCAGGAACGGCTTTAGCGGCATCAACTGTCAGGAGGAGAAGACCGACTGTAGAAACGACACGTGTCCCGAGAGGGCCATGTGCAAAGACGAACCCGGCTTGAATAACTTCACGTGCCTTTGCCGAAGCGGTTACATGGGCAAAAACTGCGATATGACGGTAAGCCGCCGTTGTATATTAATGCGCGCGTGTTTTCGTGACGCGATCGGAAAACGCCCGCGTTCGTCTCATTGCCGGAACGTTTTCAATTAGTCCGCGTCTCCCTCGGCGCGTTCGACGCCCATCCCGAAGCTACGCGCTTGTCTCGGAACGTTCCCGCGACGTTTCGGAAACGACGCTTCGAGAAATATTCGCGTCCGAGCTCTCGTTCATCTTTAACGTTTTACGAAGAATCCGTCGTCGTGACGACGCGAGGTCTGACGAGCAGGATATGTAATTAAAACGAATCAAAACTTATTCGCAAACTCCCGAATTGATTAGGTGGAATCGCGACGTTGGTTTATATAACGATCAGATTAGTCGCGTACCTAAATTTTCGATCCGACGTGAACGTCTCGTTCACTCGAGAAAGTTCCATTATTCTTTTATCATTGTGTTATTCTTACAACCTTCGGACGTTGTTACTAGAAATCGTGGATCGACCGGTCAGTGATATCGCGACGTTTCAAAAATCGTTCGCGTCATTCACGTTCGTAGGTCGGCTGATCGCTTCGCCCCCCTCGAACGCCGTTAATTAATCGTTTCGACATTACCTACGTTCTCCTATACGACATAATTAAGCGTTATTTCCGTTATATTCGTCCCGGTTAGGTAAGGTCAGGACCCGAATTCGGTGGCGGTATTTTTCGATCACACACACACACACACACGCGCGCGCGCGTACCGTTCGTATATATCGATTACACGCGGATTATTATATATCGTTACGACGGTTGCAGATCGACCCTTGCGAGGAGACGCTGAACCCGTGTAAGAACGCGGCCACGTGTACGGCGCTGAAACAGGGCCGGTACAAGTGCGAGTGCAAACCGGGCTGGGAAGGCGAACACTGCGACGTGAACATCGACGATTGCGCGGAACGGCCGTGCCTGTTGGGAGCGGTGTGCACGGACCTGGTGGACGATTTCAGGTGCGCGTGCCCATCGGGCTTCGCGGGCAAACGTTGCGAGACGAAAATCGACGTGTGCGCGGCGAACCCGTGCCAGAACGGCGTGTGCGTGGACCGGTTGTTCGGCTACCAGTGCGTGTGCCATCCGGGATGGACGGGCGCCAGTTGCGAGATAAACGTGGACGATTGCGCGGGCGACCCGTGCGGCGACGACGGCGAGTGCACGGACCTGGTGGACGGTTACTCGTGCACGTGCGACGTCGGCTACACGGGCAAAAGGTGCCAGCATCTGATCGACGATTGCGCGTCCGGCCCGTGCCAGAACGGCGGGTCGTGCGTGGACATGTTGGACGGGTTCGTGTGCCGGTGCAGGCCCGGCTATCTGGGGCTCCAGTGCGAGGCCGGCATCGACGAATGCCTCAGCGACCCGTGCAGTCCGGAGGGCACCGAACAGTGTTTGGATATGGACAACAGCTACAAGTGCGTGTGCCATCCCGGATACGCGGGGCACGCGTGCGAGAGAAACGTGGACGATTGCGCGTCGTCGCCGTGCATGAACAACGGCAAATGTCTGGACGGCGTCAACACGTTCTCGTGCCAATGTCCGGCCGGCTGGACGGGCAAACGTTGCGAGCTCGACGTTAGCTCGTGCCAGAACAAGCCCTGTCACAACGACGCGACGTGCATCAATTTGTTCCAAGACTATTTCTGCGTGTGAGTAATAGTAGTTGTTGTTGTTGTTACCGACCGAAACGTGTTTATCAGATAGAACGCTAAGGGCGGCGGCGACCCAGTCGTCGATTAGCGCCCGATCGTTTTACGAAAAAATACTACGCTTTCTATACGAAAGACCGAAGTATCCGAAGTTCATTTCCGTTTTAAAATGTCCGTCAAACTTGGCCGTTCGTAAAAGCGTTACGATTTTGTTAAACGGTCGCCGTTGAATCCAAAACGGTTATTACGGTCGTCTCGTACGAGGGTCGATCAAAAATGCAAGTTGCGTTAGGTCATAAGTCACGAAATCGCTACTGAATAAAACAAAATGATTTTATTAAAAATTACGTGAAAACATTGTTTTTCCGCATAATCGCCGAACAAGACTTTGCATATACGTGTTTACAAAATTCCTCGTCGAAAAAACTCTCCATCAGTTAGGGACGAAAATCACAGGGTGATAAATAAGGGAATGTAGAGAGGACGTTCCCACGTTTCCCGTTTCAATTGCCGGAGAACATCCTTCGCGACGTTCGCCGAACGAAAAGTTGCGTTGTCACGGAAGAGCACAATTCCTTTCGTCGGTTTCCCCCGGTTGTCTATCTTTAATCGCCTTTTAAGGTATCACAATAGGCGGCCGATACGATCGTGGAACCTTTTGGCACGAATTCTGAATAAGCAACTTCTCGATTATTAAAAAAAAGGGGCGAACGTCACATTTCCAACAACCGCGACGATTATGACTTACGGCTGCCCCGACGCCACTTACTTTTTAATCGACCTTGGTACGTTTGATTTGATAATCCTTTCTTAGTTTCTAATTTTCACGATGTCTATCGACGTGTTCCCAATGATAACATACTCTTAGTCGCCTTTTCTTCGTCTCGTCCGTATAACGGAACAGAATTAAACCTATTCCCACACACGTTCCGTCATTATTGCTTCATAGCGTCGATTTCGAAATTCCCGCCCGAGCTGTAGTCGTCTATCGTATACACTGCTCGATGTTGTTCCTGTACGGTGCCGTGCTCGCTATTCAAACGAACAGGCATTTCGAACCATCGTCCGCGGCGCGTCGTAAATACAATTGAACGTAATCGCGTATTATAAAAAATCGTCGCCGTAAGCGTCGCGAGAATAACGACATTTTTAACGACGCTACTGCGCAGGTGTCCTTCGGGAACGGACGGAAAACAATGCGAGACCGCCCCGGAACGTTGCATTGGCAACCCGTGTATGCACGGCGGCAAATGCCAGGACTTCGGGTCGGGATTGAATTGCACGTGCCCCGGCGATTACGACGGGATCGGTTGCCAGTACGAGTTCGACGCCTGTCAAGCGAACAAGTGTAAGAACGGAGCGACGTGCATCGACAACGGGCCCGGGTACAAGTGCGTGTGCCCGCCCGGGTTCACCGGCGCCGACTGCGATGAAGACATCGTCGACTGCAAAGACAACTCGTG
Source organism: Geopemphigus sp. TES_GeoC_2020 (assembly GCA_025469175.1). Classification (NCBI taxonomy): domain Eukaryota; kingdom Metazoa; phylum Arthropoda; class Insecta; order Hemiptera; family Aphididae; genus Geopemphigus; species Geopemphigus sp. TES_GeoC_2020. The sequence continues at coordinate 7,650 of JAIPRN010000399.1, read as the reverse complement.
TCCGCCAACGGCCACGTGTATCGACCTGACCAACAAGTTCTATTGCCAGTGTCCGTTCAATTTGACCGGCGACGATTGCAGAAAAAGTAAACGTTACACGGCGCCGTAGCGCGGCCGCGGGTTTTTATCACGTTCGCTTTCGCGTTTTAGCCATCCAAGTCGATTACGACTTCAGTTTCCCGGAAGAGACGTTGAGCAGCGTCGCGTTAACGGTGCCGTTCCAATTCTCCGGGGCCAGAGACAGTTTCACGATAGCCATGTGGGTCCAGTACGCGCAAAAAGACGAGGCGGGAATATTCTTCACCCTCTACAGTGTCACGTTAGTATTATTATTATCCCGCCCGGTCGTGTAATATTTACGTGTACGAAATGGACGCGGCACTTGGTTCGGGCGTTTCGGTTCAATTTTTATAGGAGCCCTCATATGGTGCAAGGCCAACGAGTACTTGTGCAAGCTTACTCCAGCGGCGTCGCCGTATCGATATTCCCGGAACTTCAAGACGTGTTTTTACCGTTCCACGAGTACACAACAATCAACGACGGCCAATGGCATCACATAGCCATCGTGTGGAGCCAAGGAACGTTGACTTTGATCACCGAGGGACTGATCGCCAGTAAAATGGAAGGATACGGTGCCGGAAGGAAATTACCGGAATTGTGAGTACGGCGTTTGGCCGGCGTCCCTTCGCTAATAATATGCGCGTAACATAATGTAACGGACGCGCACGTGTGGTTTCTTTCGTTGTAGCGGTTGGGTCGTGTTGGGTAAGCCGAGAACCGACAAAAAGACGTTTTCCGAGTCTGGCTTCAACGGTCAATTGAACAAAGTGCAAATTTGGGGACGCGCCCTGGATGTCACCAACGAAATACAGAAACAAGTGCGAGATTGCCGTACCGAACCGGTGTTGTACCAGGGATTGGTACTGACGTGGGCCGGGTTCGACGACGTACAGGGTGGCGTGGAGAGAATCGTGCCGTCCAAGTGCAGCCAACATTCTTGCCCGGTCGGCTACACCGGGCCGAACTGCGATCAACTGCAAGTGGACAAGAAACCGCCGCAAGTGGAATACTGTCCGGGCGACCTGTGGGTCGTCGCCAAAAACGGGTCGGCGGTGGTGAACTGGGACGAGCCGAGGTTCGCGGACAACGTGGGCGTGGTCCGAGTGAAAGAGATGAACGGCCAACGGTCCGGTCAAACGTTATTGTGGGGCGTTTACCGTATAGCGTACGTGGCGTACGACGAGGCGGGCAACACCGGTGTGTGCACGTTCAGGGTGTACGTTTTGTGTAAGTAGACGGTTGGCGACGACGACGATACCGGACGACGGTTAGTATATTATACCATCGACCCGTGTTTCAGCCGAATTTTGTCCACCGCTGGCCGATCCGATCGGTGGGAAACAACAGTGCAAGGACTGGGGCTCCGGCGGCCAGTTCAAGGTGTGCGAGATCAGTTGCGACCCGGGGTTGCGATTCTCGCAAGACGTGCCGAAGTTCTACACGTGCGGGGCCGAGGGTTTCTGGAGACCGACCAAGGATCCCGCTTACCCGACCGTCTATCCGGCGTGTTCCGCGTCCAAGCCGGCCCAACGCGTGTTCAAGGTGAACATGAAGTTCCCCACGTCGGTGCTGTGCAACGAGGCGGGACAGGGCGTCCTGAGGCAGAAGGTCCGGAACGCGATAAACGCGTTGAACCGAGAATGGAACCTCTGTTCGTATTCGGTGAAGGGGACGCGGGAGTGCAAGGATTTGAACATCGACGTGAAGTGCGATCACCGTGTGTCCAGACCGACGAGGAACGCCGTGGACGACGGTGAAGACGAATCCGCCGTGGCGTTCAGGTAATCTCGTTTTTGTCCTACCGAAAATACGGTGTCGATTAAACCAATTTTTCCAGGGAGAAAAGACAAGCCAGCGACACGTACTCCGTGCAGATATCGTTCCCGGCCATCAAGTGAGTGGTGCTGGTATTCGTCGAAACGAAACCTTCCCCCCCCCTGAGAATATACTCGCGGGCGACTAACATAATTTTCGTTTTCGTAGCGATCCCGTGGTGAACGGCAACTCGAACCAGAGGGCGAACATTCAACGTCTGCTGGAGAAGCTCATATTGGAAGAAGATCAATTCGACGTGCACGACATACTGCCCAACACCGTACCGGACCCGGCTTCGTTGAACCTGGAATCCGATTACGCGTGTCCCGTCGGCGAAGTGGTCGTGGCGCCCGATTGCGGTAAGGCAGACACGAGTAAACTCGTTACCAAACCGGCCTAAATCACCCGTACGCCGTCCGTTACAGTGCCGTGTTCGGTGGGAAGTTACTTCGAGAAGGAGACGAAACGATGCGCGCCCTGCGCGGTCGGCTCGTACCAGAGCGAATCCGGCCAACTGCAGTGTTCGGTGTGCCCGGCGATCGCGGGCCGCCAAGGCGTAACCGTAACCACGGGCGCCAGGTCGGCGTCCGATTGCAAGGAGAGGTGTCCGACGGGCAAGTTTTACGACGACGAGGCGGGTTTGTGCAGAAGCTGCGGCTACGGTTTCTATCAACCGTCGGAGGGCAGTTTCAAATGTCTGTTGTGCGGTCTCGGCAAGACCACCAGGACCACGGAGGCCGTGTCCCAAGAGGTAATTCTCGTAAAAAAAAATCTCCCGTGTCGACGCGAGTAAAATTGTACCGACCGATTGGAAACATATCCGAACGTTTACGAAATACGGCTCGCCGATAGGTTTATATAATACAAAGACGTTTCCCACTCTCTCTCCCATCCCCCACTTCATTGTAAAATACACGAACCCGAACGGTTAGGGTCAGTCGGCAGGATCGTTTTCCGTGTAGGATAATAAATGTCCCGGCCGCCATCCTGTCTGTGAGCACATTGACGTTAACCGCGATCGTGGTCGCCGTTGTTTTCGCAGGAATGCAGGGACGAGTGCGCGGACGGCATGCACTTGGGCGTCGAAGGAGAATGCGAACCGTGTCCAAGAGGAACGTACAGAACCCAAGGCGTGGAACCGGCCTGTCAACAGTGTCCCGCAGGAAGGACCACCAAACAGTCCGGCGCGTCCAGCATCGAGGAATGCTCGTTGCCAATCTGTGTACCGGGTAAGCGCCAACATAGCGTCGACATTTAACGCAAATCCACCTATAATACGAACCTGCCCGACCGTTTTCGCAGGCACGTACTTGAACGTCACCCAGAACAGTTGCGTATCCTGCAAGAAGGGTACATACCAACCGGCCACGCAACAAACCAACTGTTTACCGTGCCCGCCGAATATGAGCACCAAGACTGTGGCGGCTGTAAGTAGTAAAACAACGAACGTATTCGAAAATGTCTAAATAGGATCCGATTAGAACCGTTCGAACGATTTCGTTGGATACTACGACTTATATCGGCTAATTCGAGCGAAAACGAATACCGATTTTCGAATAACTTGTACACGACTTTGCGGACGCATGCCACGTTTCGTTCGACGATTGGTATCATTTCGTATAACCGCTCGGCTAACGTGGCCCAAGCGTTACAGGCGTCGACCATACATTTGTAGACTAGTTTACTATACATTTCCCTCGCCTTTGTTCTTATTTCTTCGTACGGTTAAGTATACGTACCAATCGCCATCTTTGTCTACGATAATTAATCCTAGGAATCCGTCGGTTAGTCCAAGATTGTGTATATGTCCTTGTTGGTTACCATTGTCCGTGTCCCACTTACGATGATTCGTAGTTTCCTCCACTCGTCTTAAATCGTTTTCATTTACCGCCGTTATTGTCCGCTAATATAATGTCTAACCCATGCCACAATTATGTCTGTAACACCTAAATGAGTCTTCTTCTTTATAATCGCGCGTCCAGTAACATTTTACGCTCAATAAACGAAAAAGCTAGTACACCACCACCATCCCTTGTGTCCTAACCGCGCCTTTCGTAATGTCACCCACCGATCGCTTGTTTCTCGATTTGTTTCGTACGAAAGTACGGAAAGCTTTCCTCGATTCCGTTTACCGTACGGATAATTCGCCGCACGGTCACTAAAGCCGTCACTACGCCCAATTCGTTTGGTGACGCGGGGACAGGGGGGGGTTAACGCTAAAATCGACTAATAATATTCCATTCGCGTGGATTTTAAAACCCGAAACGTAAAATTGAAAAATGGCTCCTTTCGCGCGCCGGACCGTTATACGAACACTATCCGGAGTAGTGACTCGTTTCTTTTTTCGAACCCTCTCCCCTCCCATCTCCCAAAAAAAAAAAAAAACCCAATCGAGTTACAACCGAACCAAAAGTCCTAGAGTGCGTTCATTATTACTAGGTCGGGTACGATTGGGTGGATGAGTGGGTGGATGGGTGGTGGTGATGGTACACGGAGCGAGCCGTAACGTCGGTGAATTCATTGCAGACGAGTAAGTCGGAGTGCTGGAACCCGTGCGAGGCGAACGCGGCGGGAAAACATTGCGACGTGAACGCGGACTGTCTGCTGATACCGGAAACGTCGGACTTCAAATGTGAGTGCCGGCCCGGGTACAACGGTACGGGCAAGGCGTGTAAGGACGTGTGCGACAACTATTGCGAGAACAAGGGCACGTGCGTGAAGGACCTGCGCGGACAGCCGTCGTGCCGGTGCGTCGGGTCGTTCATCGGGCCGCACTGCGAGGACAAGTCCGACTTCGCGTACATTGCCGGCGGTATCGCGGCCACGGTCATATTCCTGATCGTCATCGCGCTGTTCGTGTGGATGATATGCGCCCGGTCGGAACGCGTCAAGGAGCCGAAGAAGCTGATGGCCCAGACCAACGACCAGACGGGCTCGCAGGTGAACTTCTACTACGGCGCGGCGCCGTACGCCGAGTCCATAGCGCCGTCGCATCATTCCACGTACGCGCACTACTACGACGACGAGGAGGACGGCTGGGAGATGCCCAACTTTTACAACGAGACTTACATGAAAGGCAAGTACTGTTCGCGAGCTTTCCGGACAGGGTTACGTATGTGTGTGGCCCTTTTAACGGGACGACAACGTGTTGGTCGTAGATTCGTTACAGTTTGAACGACCCATTTTGTTATTAACCGTAAATTATTTAGCGATTACTCGAGAGGGCGCGTGGTTTTTATTCGTTTTTCCGGATCGTTGTAAGACAACCATCTGACAACAGCGACAAATTTTCGACGCGTTTACGAATTTCTGGTTGTTTTTCGTTTTTATTGTTGGTCGTTCCGATTGACGCGATGTTTACGCGAATTATCGTCGATTTTTATATTTCGCCTAAACGAAAAACGCGCGGAAATAATTTCGTCTGATTCGACGGTTTTCAAAACGATCTTAGCGTTTTAGCGCCGAAGGCCCGTCGAATAAACGTTTAAAACACGAATTTCGAACGTTGATATTTTAGAACGGCCGATCGAACCCGAAATAACTTTCCCCGAGTACGTTACAAAAGCTCGTGAATATTGACTAAAAAAAAAAAAAAAAACCTCCGTTAATTAACGGGAACGTAAACAAATCGCGAGTACGTTCTAATTGACGAATCGCGGTTACGTTTTCAGAGGGTCTACACAACGGAAAAATGAACAGTCTGGCCAGATCGAACGCCAGCATATACGGAAACAAAGAAGACTTATACGACAGACTCAAGCGGCACGCTTACAATGGCAAGAAAGGTGAGGTATATGATGATACCGGAGAACCAGAATCGTGGTAACGGGGATTTTTCGGTCGGACCTTGTGCCGAAATGGCGTTAATAAAAAATACGTCGGGAGGGGGGATGTCTATGAGACAAATGGTCGAAATAAGTTTTCGAGTTACGCGACGAGGGTACGGTTAAATACAAAAAACGGAACCGAAAATCCACCACAAAACTCGTATACCCACGCCAAACGTTCGTTTTATTATTTCTAAACTTCGGTAACGAAACGAGGAAACACAATTTGCAAAAAAACACCGAAAAGTCGATATACGTATATATATTTTTTTACACCCACGATAGTTCTAGGTGCGCGCAAATTGACCGACTTTCGGGCACACGTTCTATACGCGTGTAGTTTGGTTTGAACAAAACCGTAGTCGACAATCGTACGCGAATTTTAAACTATTTTCGTTATTCCGTTCGTCGCGCCAACGACTTTAATCCAAAAACAATCGAGCAAATTTGTTTTTAGAACACGCGTATTATTATTAATGCTTCGGAATAATAAAATCTGACTCGAGCTCTTTTGACCATATACCAAAAATACATACTAATCAAACGTTTTACGAATTGTTATTTTTTTATACTTCTATTATGGACGTTAAGAAATTCTATTATTTTCAAACTTCATACGCGTACAAAACATTAGTTTTATTCTTTACGCGTGGTTTTACAGATAAAAGCGATACCGAAAGCGAATGCCAATGAACACGAGACTATATTTACGAACGCTAACGATTAATAATATATAAGTAATTAGTTGCTCAAAAGTAAAAAAAAAAAAAAGTAAATAATTTTGAAAAATACGACACGGTGGTTCGTACGAGTCGAGCGATGAAAGAACAAGGAGTGGACAATCAACAACAAGTTTGTGGTGAAGAAATCAAAAAGTTTTGAAAAGTTTTTCGAACTTTCGGCTGAACATTGACGCACATGGCCCCAGGCAACAACTCAACTTTTCCTCCCGTTACGCGTGACGAATCTACAAAAATTATTTATCTATATAAGGACATTTTAATAATAGAAATTTTAGTGTCATAATAATATTATATACAAACGATATTACTATATTGTGTACACGACGATGATTTTGTACGTAATGTGTAAATAGATTATATATAAATATAAATACAAAATATCGTTATTATATTTTTTAACAAATCCTAATGCGTTGAAAAAGAAATAAACATTAGCGTATATATTATATTAATTAAGAGACTATATTATTATTATTGAATATTGGCTCATAAACCAAATGTGTACAGTTTAGACGATTTTTTCAATTTTTTAATTACTTTAATTATTTACATTTTTTTTTTTTTAAAATATCATTCAAGCATTATATATATATTAGGCATATATATTGTAGCTTATAAGGCGTAAAAATATTGTATTAATTTATTTGTTAAGATTATTTTTCTTTTATATATTGTATTTTTTGCTACCAACAAATAAACGACAAACTCTAATATACGCATATACATATTCCAGTGTATAATATATATTATATTCCGCAATAACGTTAATTAATTTTTTTTGGTTATTATTACGATCGACACAAAAGATAAAAACATTTTTCGAGCTATTGTATTATAAAAAATAAACAATCCACAAAAAAGAACTCGCAAAAATTGAACAATAATTGATCGTCGGACAAAATAGAAGCGATTAAAAAAAAAAAAATTAACATAACGGTTTTAGTTATACGTGTGTTATTACAACAGTATGGCAGACAATAATTTTCGCTCTGAAAAAGTACATTTATATGCGGCACCTTGTAAACATCAGAAACACAAGAGCGTTCATTTAGTAAATATATGAACATGGCCTTATGGTAATATTCTGTAAACACGTAATATAAATTCTAAATGTCCACAAACGACAATTCCATACCTTACACTAAGGGTTTTTTTTTTGTTTTTTTAAATACGATACAACACATGATAAATAAAAAATGTAACAC